>JAHXMU010024352.1:0-14100 GCA_019455685.1 Philornis downsi
TTTTTTTTAACAAAATGAAATAGCTAACGAATTAAACTAAATAGTCTCAAAAAACTATTACAATGAAATGTTTTCCATACAAAACTTTATTTAATTTGTTGTTTGGGGATTATTTAGTTATGAAATTGTTAATTAAATAATGCTCAAAAAAGTGAAAACTGAATTCGGATTTTTTGTTTTTGAAAGTTGAATTTTCATTTTTTCGTTTCGGGTTCATTTTATGGTGCCCATAAACGGGTTATAAAACATAGTTCAAAAGTTAGAGAAAAATTACTTGTAGTTATGAAATTTCAACCAAATTTGTACGAAAATCTGTAAAAAATAGAGTCGTTTTTTAGTTGGAGTTGAAATCGTGTGTCTTTAAAACGTTTAGTCATAATCGGAATGGCCTGAATGGCCTGTCTGGGTTTAATGCATATAATTTCATTCCGACTGTACAATAAAAAAAGAAATGAGCGAAATATATTCTTATTTATGTGCTGTGGTAATTTTTCATATAATAATCGATTAAAAATGAGTTGGTACCAGAAGGCAACCGTTTGAGGAATATTGATCATCGTTTGCTCTAAAGACATATGGAATAACATTCCTCATGCTCTTGCATAATTGTATCTACGCATCTCTCTGCTGTTCCACAGCCTACATTGTATTTTCAACTTATGCATGCGTTACATGGAGTTACATAAAAAATCGATAAAATAAATACGCTAATACATTTTCATAATGCAATGCATAGTCACTTTCCATATCTTATGGAATTCACTTGTATAACACGCATCCCACGTTTAACGTCGATTGATTCTAATTTCGATTTCACAGAATCCGCAATAGAAGTGAAATGCAAATTCACTTTTTGTTCTTTTCGCAACCATTTCAAGTCATGCCCAGCAAGAAAAAAGCCTGGGTATACATTTCCATTTCATTAACTGTGTGCCGTCTTTATATCATCACCCACATTCGGAGTCATCGTTCGTTTGTCCGCGTCTAGGAAGTGAAGCGAAAGCGAAATCTTACGTTGACCACTTTGACGACGATGCGGCCAATGATTTGAAATTGCATAAAAACTGATTAGAATTGCAAAAATGCATTGGAATCGCGTTACCTCATTACCGACGATGCCGAAATTGCAGGCATTAACCGATAAACCCAGTCGACGTAAAGAAGTCCGCGGAGTCAATAGACCCACTGCAGGAAAGACCTTCTTGCGAGCATGAACTGGCTGGCGGGTGAATACGTAGCGCAACTACTTATCTAATAGAAATTAGCAATTGGTATTTTCATGCTAATTTCGTTGGGATGATGATGAGGATGAGGATGGAACGGACGGACGGACGGACGGACGATGAATGCTGATTCATTGAATGGAATGGATAGGTTTGAATCGGATGCTATAGGACGCTTGAGCATAAGATGTCTAATCCCAATCATCACTTGGACTTAAATTATTCATCCACTTACAAAACCACAAAAACACGGAGCCCAAGACGGCAGCAACAAGAAAGGCATATATTACCGCAACAGTTGTGCAATTCCGAGGCACAAACAAATGCAGAACGTGCTCAAAGTCTTGGCGTAGGCTATATGGCACAGTGGGGTGAAAAGTTTCGCTTGAGAACATTTTTTATTAAGATACAAATTATCAATAAAAGAAAACAAGCAGACAATATGTTTGACAACGATGTGGAATGGAAATTTGATTACCTCGATTATAGCAGTATTTAGACCAGAGACATATCGAGAAATATGTCGGCTATATCTGCCAGTAATTTTTTCAAAATGAAGAAACAATCACTCATTATACAGGGTGGGCCATATGAGTGTTGGCGATTTAATTTTTCAATTTCTCGGTAACGCGCGGCGCGGGGTGGCGGGGGGATATGTTGTTCGCTGCGCCGCTTCCTGGAAATTTAGTCGCCATGGAGCCGTACACGGGAGTGCAGCGTGCATTTTGTGTCCGAGCGTATTACGAAAACAATAAATCAGTGATTACTGCACGACGTTTGTATCGGCATGAACACGGTTTACACGATTTAAGTGAAGTTCCAAGCGCCAATGTGATACGAAAATGGATCAGAATGTTCGAAACAACCGGCTCAACAGTACCAATTACGGTTCGTGGTCGTCCAGTTTCTGCAAGATCAGCCGACATTGTGGAGCGGGTTCGTGTTTCAGTTCACCGAAATCCGCAACAGTCAACACGTAAGAGAAGTCAGTCTTTGGATGTCAAAAGAACAACTTTACGACGAATTTTAAAACGTGATTTGCATTTGAAGGCTTATAAGATTCAGATAGTCCAAGAATTAAAACCCGATGATGCCAATAACCGACTTAACTTTGTCAATTTGATGCTAGAGCGGTTCAACAATTTTAACAACGTAATTTTTAGCGATGAGGCCAAGTTTCACCTTAATGGCCATGTGAACAAGCAAAATTGTCGGTTCTGGTCCGTGACTAATCCCCGACGCTTGCATGAACGTCCACTTCACAGCCCTAAGTTTGTCGTGGGGCTGGGATAACGTCAACCGGTATTATTGGACCATATTTTTTGAGGACGAAAGAGAGCATGCGATAACGGTTAGAGCGAACAATTATTGCAACATGCTAGCAGACTTTTTGGTGCCAGCTTTGCAAGAACTTCAAGGCAATACCCCGAGGATGTGGTTTCAACAGGATGGGGCCACATGTCATACGGCTAGGGTATCCATAGAGCTGCTGAAAAATGTTTTTCCTGGAAAACTCATTTCGAAAAGGGGGGATGTTGAATAGCCCCCACGTAGCCCCGGCCTCTCTCCTTGCGATTATTTTCTATGGGGCTACCTCAATTCGGTAGTCTACGAGAATAATCCGACCGAATATTACCGAGAACAACTTTTCAACGAGTTTTCCAAAATTTGCGACTTCGGTTCCAGGAGTGTCAAGCAGCCGAGGGAAGCCATTTGGACAACATTATTTTTAAGTCTTAAAAATTCCCATGCTTCTACTTTTTAAAAATACAAATATATATTATTTTTATGTTTCGTAGTTTTTTTTTTTAATTGAATATTTAAACCGCCAACACCCTTATGACCCATCCTGTATTTTCACCCGAAGGAATGAAGTTACAGATCATTCTTAATGGAAGCTTAGTATATCAAGAATACGAGGTGTGTTAAAAACATAAGGGGAAATTTTAAAATTTCGCGAGCTACGTACATTCGACTTTCGATTATTATTATTTTTTTATGTTGGTACAGTCGTTTCGAAGATATGTTGACGGTTTTATCCATATAGCATGTTTAGTTTGTTTGTGAGAGGCATAAATAAGAGCAGTGTTTTGCGTGTTCGGCGATTTTCTGTTTCTAAAAAAATGGAACAAAGAAGAACGGAAGAACATTCTTGGGAACAGGAAAAAGTCGTAGGGGGCCAAATCTGGTGAATACGGTGGCTCAGACATGATAGCGGTGTTGTTTTTGGCCAAATAATCTCTCGCAAGAAAAAGATGAGTGAGCAAGTGCATTATCATGATGCAAAGGCCATGCATTTTTTCCACAATTCCGGGCGTTTTTTTCGTAGTGCTTGACGCAAACGGCACATAACTTCAAGGTAATACTCCTTATTTACCGTACGACCTTGTGGTAAGAACTCCTGATGCACTACGCCATTGAAATCGAAGAAAACAGTGAGCTACACCTTGGCGTGCTTTTTTTTTTTGTCTTGGCTCCCCTGGACTCTTCCATTGGGACGATTGGGCTTTGGTTTCGATGTCATATGTGAACACACCTCGTATTGGGCACACAAATTCTAAATTATAGACTAAAATGTGAGTTTGTTCAATAGTTCATTTTGGATGTGAGGTATCAACCGCAACGTGATGAGCACGACCAGTTACAGTTGTAATTTAGACCATTGGAAGAAATTATGATGTATAAATTTTAGTTTATTCGTGCAGGCATTCGAAAAGTTATGATGAAAATAATATTTAAAAGTTTATGATCATTTGTTTGAACAATTCTAATCAGTACTATCGGTCTCATTTTAGATGAATACGATGTATCAATTTTTCAATTATAGCCAAAAAATAAAACTTATCAACATGTCAGAACGGGCGTAACGAATTCATTTAGTTGCTGTCCTATGTTGGAGTACATGGAAAAAATACAGTGTCGGTTTGTGGTCAATGATGAGGTTATAAAATCTAAAAAATATTAACCTTCTTAGCAATATTAACTGTCTTCTTCAGCAAATTTTCTATGAGTGAAATCTTTAACTGACTTTTAGTAAATGAAGATCTATCAATTTCGGATTTTTGTAAAAGTCTAAGATTTTACATTCGATTAATTTAAGTTAAAGTATTTTTTTTTTTTAAAGAATACCTTTTACAAAGTTTTATTGCGAGAAAAAATCTCTATAAGAAAATTCTATAATTTTTCTATAACAATAAGGAACACCAGTGTGTTCTTTCCAAGACAAGAAACTTACCTTTAAGACAACTCGGACACTTTTCTGTAAGAAATGTGTGAAATTTTGCAAGAAAATAAAATAACACTTTCCCATCAGACATTATGGAAATTTTGAACAAGAGAATAGTATCAGATTTACTAAAAGAGATTGAAAAGATTTTTGCTTTAAGAAAATCTGATTATTTAGTTGAGAAATTAATATGCCATGAGAAATTTGCAACATAAAATATTTGAAGAAAAATCGTATCTTAAAAAACGTATTAGGCGCGCAACTAAGTACCCGCTGTTTGCCAATAGATGGCGCCGGCTGTAAGTGCTAGTCGCTTCTGGCATAATATAAACGTCGTGAGCCAAACGTAGGCATATGGTAAACATACCGCCTCGATACAATAGAGATTTCCTTTTGACGTCATATTATTTTGGTTGTGTAAATATGTATAATTTTGCGCCAAATAATCGTCATATGTGGAAAGTATTGATTTTCTTCTTTCAATCGGCGGCTGAAACTCATCGAAAGAAACACAACGGGATTAGTTCCGTCGCTTTAAAGACGGTGATTTTGATGTTGACGACCTTTCGCGTGAAGGAAGACGAAAACCCCTCGAAGACACTGAATTGACGGCGTTGCTTGATGGAGATCCGTGTGAAACGCAGGTAGAGCTTGCTTCGGTATAAGAAGTTACCCGCCAAGCCATTTCTAAGCGATCCAAGCATGTGTGGGGAATGATTCAAAATCAAGGAACTTGGATTCCTCATGAGTTGAAGCCAAGAGACGTTGAGCGTCGTTTTTTCGCCTGTGAACAACTGCTGCAGCAACCAGAACAGTTGCTTCTTCTTCTTCTTTGTGTTGTAGTGGGTAATGAAAAATGGATTCATTACAGCAATCCAAAGAAAATGGGGACTGCGTCGTTACCTCGGTCGAATATTTACGCTGCAAAGGTTATGCTCTGTATTTGATAGGACCAGGTCGGTGTTATTTATTACGAGCTATTTAAACCAAGCGAACCCATCACTGAGGATCGGTTTTGACTTCAATTAATGCGATTGAGCCGAACTCTGTGCAGGAAACAACGCTCGGCCTCATGTGGCCAAGCTGACCAGGAGTTCCACTCATATGGCGACATCAAGGAATGGTTAGATTCGTGGATAGCCTCAAAAGATAAACTGTTTTACCGTGACTAAATGCGAGCTTTGCCAGAAAGATGAGAAAAAGTCATAGCTGGAGATGGGCAATACTTTCAATGAATCATTTGTAAACATGTTTTCATAATAAAGTTGCATTTTTATTGAAAAAAAAAAACAACGAGAAGTTGCGCACCTATCTTAGTCCGTAAATCATGATTATTATTAAAGAAAAGAAACAAATTTTAGGTTAGAAAAATCAATGATATGAATTTGTATACAAAAATTCTAGGTAAAATCGGCGGCAAATTCCATGAGAAAAATTAATTTTCCCAGCAAGAAATATATCTTCATCCTTTTTATATCTTTAGCTTCTAATGCTTCTATAAGACTTTTAATCAGGGAATTTGAACGAGGGAAGTCTATGCATTTTTGCATGACATGAAAACTTGAAACAATTTCAATAGGGAGGATGGCAAATTTGCAAATATTGTCCAGGTATAGCTGGCAGTCCCTTTAACAATGACAATAATGTAGTAACTACTAATTTCTATACAAAAATCTATTATGATCTTTCTATAAGAAACTACTTTTAAAGTGGTTTATTACTAATGAATAATCCACGATTATTTTTGGAAAAAAAAACTCCAGTATGTTGGCAACTTTTTTACAGAAAATGTTATTGTTCTATTTCTGAAAGAAAATTTATAATTTTTTTTATATTTCATTGAAGTTTCTATGATGCAGAAACTTGTCTAAACATGTATTTTAATAGAGAAATATGTGGATTTTTAAAAACTCAATCCACTTCGTCCAGGAAAAATTATCAATTTTTTTTCCGAAACTTTCAGTAAACAGATTTTTGACTCCTACAACAATTTTGATTCCCATTTGATGTAGAAAAGTATCAGAAGAATCACTAGGAAAAACATCAACGAAATAATTAATAGTCTTTGCGTTTGCGTTACAAAGAATATAGAATTTGTTATGAAAAAATAGTGGCAACTTCTTGGTAGAAATATTTTTTTACCCTTTTCCGAAGTTCTTTGAAAATTCCATGCAATTCTCAGATTGTTCTATAAAGATTTTATTTTTCGTTATAACAAATTTCCACACAAAATTTTGGTTTTAGCCAAAAAAGAAGCATTTCTTCCACTGTTCGTCCCACTGTCTCTCCACCAAGAACGTCAACTTTGCACCGATGATGAAGTGAATGTGGCGACCATGGTTACCGCTACTGCTATGCACGGGGGATACTACTGATGCTGAGGGGTTTCTCTTTCTTTTGGGTTCCCCGTAAGATTCTTTTGTAAAACGGCACAAAGTACCGCCGATCCATGATTATGGCTGTGCACTTCAGCCATCTCTAACAATGAGGCCTCCAACTCCCAGCAAGTACAATGGTCGGTCACATATTCGTACTTACAACGGCAACAAACAATCACATTTGTTGCTGCATGCATGCTGCTCGTACGGGTAAATGCAACAACATGCGGCATTTGTTATAGGGTTGTGAAAACAAAACGACAACAACAGCAACAATAACACCAACAGAAATATGAAAATAACATTAAAACAGAAAAAAAAAGAAGACGCAAAGAATTCACAAATGCGCCCACTGCTTGTTTTGTGTGGTGGCGATGGTGGTGCCGCCATAGACTTGGCCTGGCCGCATGAAGCCAGCCGGATGGCCAAAGCGTGGTATCTGACGCCGTCGATGCAGCTGATGATGACGTTGTTGTTGAAGATTCGCCTGGTGTCCTCGTATGCAAGAGATACGATTTTAGTCATCTTCCATGCGGCTGCTGTTACTTCCTCCATACTTCTGGCAATCAAAGGTATTAAACCGTACAAATCTCTTGTTTGTGGAGAAGTTGAAAATGAAAAAAAAAAAAATTGGAAATGGTTTTTAAAGCTTCTGATTGTTTTAAACTATTTGCTGCTTAACACTCTACGGAGGTCAGTATGTTAAATATAATAAATGCGATATCATTTTACTATTTGACTTAAGGCCATATATGTAACTTTTCATAGGAACTGTTTCGTCAGATACTTTAGGAAACAGTCGTTTATCTAATAGGAGTAACTGGTATGTGATTTGAAAGATATTTGATTTTAAATTATGATTATAATTAATTGTATACGTAAATTTTCCATAACATACATATGTCAAATTAACTCCTTATAAAGTTATTCACTATAGAAATTCCAAAAAATTACTGTATTTCTGGATATTTGAAAACAAATGCTCTACGAACTAAATAATGGCCTCAAACTTTCCACATTGTAAAAAATGCAATACATTTTTGTTGAGAATTTCGAAAGTAACTTGATTCTATTTGAGATGCATCTAATAAACTTTCAGGAAATGCATTTTACTGTACTCAAAATGATCACTTAACAACATTTTATGTGAGTCCAAATTTGCAAAATGATTCGCGATTCGCGCAACAATCCAAAAAAATGTGTTGGTTTTTTGCTCACCGGCCAGTAGAGGGATTTTTAGACACCATCATCTGATGTCAAAAAGTATTAAAAGCGTCTCCAATTAAAAAAAAATGGCTAAAACACAAAAATGTCTATAACTCTGAAATGAAGCATCAGCTTGCGGAAATAATTATAACGTCCGCCACTAAGTTCCTGCTGTTTGCCAATAGATGGCGCCAGCTGTGCCATTATCTAAATGGCATGAGCCAAGCTTAGGCATATGGAAAACATATTGCCTCGACATAATAGTGATTTTCTTTTGACGTCATATTCTTCTGGTTGTATAAATTTGTATGATTTTGTTTCAACCGAAGAAAACGGCAGCTTTAGAAGCTCATCGAAAGTTTCGAAACGTTTATGGAGATCCTGCTTTAAGTGAAACAATGTATCGAAATTGGTTTCATCACTTTAAAGACGGCGATTTTGATGTTGACGACCATTCGCGTGAAGGAAGACGAAAAACCTTCGAAGACACTGAATTGATGGCATTGCTTCAGCAATTTTCAAGCGATTGTATCTGTTGGGAATGAATCAAAAGCACGGAACTTGGGTTCCTTATGAGCTAAAGTCAAGGGACGTTGAGTGTCGTTTTTTCGCCTAAGAACAACTGCTTTAGCGACAAAGAAGGAAGGGATTTCTTTATCGTATTGTAATGGGTGATGAAAAATGGATTCATTACAGCAATCCAAAGAAAAGAAAGTCATGGGTTCTGCCCGGTCATGCTTCTACGTATCGCCTCGGCCGAAGATTCACGCTGCGAAAGTTATGCTCTGTATTTGGTTGGGCCAGGTCGGTGTTATTTATTAAGAGCTTCTGAAACCAAGCGAAACTATCACTGGGAATCGGTGTCGATTTCAATTAAAGCGATTGAGTCGAGCTCTGTGCGGGAAATGCCCACAATACACAGAGAGACACCAAAAAGTGATTCATCAGCATGACAACGCTCGGCCTCACGAGGCCAAGCCCGTTAAAACCTACCTGGAAATGCTGAAATGGGAAGTCTTACCCCATTGGCCATATTCTCCAGATATTACGCCATCCTATTGTCACTTGTTTCGTTCGATGGCACACGGTCTGGCTGACCAGCAGTTCTATTCATATGACGCCATCAAGGAATGGGTAGATTCGTGGATAGCCTCACGAATTCCGTGACGGAATTCGAGCTTTGCCGAAAAGATGGGGGAAAGGTAGTAACTGGCGGTGGAAAATACCTTCAATGAATTATTTGAAATCATGTTTTCATAATAAAGTTAAATTTTTATAAAAAAAAAAAACAACGAGAACTTAGTTGTGCACCTAATACATTTTTGAGTTCTCAAGAATTTTGGAGAAAGTGATACCCTACCAAATTCGCCTAATAAATAATAGCTCAAATATATCAGAAATAAAGCGTCCAATTGCGACAATTATAACCAAATTTTACCCACAACGAAGGGCCATCGACGCTCCAAAAGAAAAACTTGTCTATATGTCGGCAATGGATCGTTCAGTAGTGAAAACACAGGGTGGCGCACAAATCTTGCTACTGTCAACTATCAACTGTCAATGAGAACCGTTATTTAAAGATGTTAAGATTATATTTTTGCCCAGAACTGCGCTGAAGACGTATCGGTCTCAATAGCATTTGATTCCAGCAATAACTGCACTACAGGAGTAACTGCACCCATATACAGACCAGTTATGGCAGACAAATTAATATCCAATTTTAGATTCTAGATTCTATTCTGGAGGAGAAAATTGAATTTTTATGTAATTCAATATTTCCATTTGAAAGATCTCAGTCCAAACAATATTAAAGCCGAGCTAGATTCTACTCTGGGGGAGTCTACACCTTCGTCTACGGCTGTAAAATATTGATTGGCAGAGTTGAAACGAGGCGGTACCAGATGCCAAGACGAACACCAAAGTGGCCGAACAATTGAGGTCCACGCAAGACACGGTTAAGAAAATCCACAAAATGAAAGATGCGTGAGCTATCTGAAAAGATAGATATTTCAAAAAGTGCTATGCATAGTATATTGATCGAATATTTGGAGATGAGAAAGCTGTGCGCAAGATGGGTGTCGCTCTTGCTTTCAATAGAGCAAAAACCACGTCATTTCAGTAGAGTGTTTGGTGATGTTTCATCGCAATAAAGCCGAATTTTTGCGTTGATTTATAACCATGGATGAGGCACGGGCCCACCATTTCACATCTGTGATAAAGGAGCAGTCAAAGCGGTGGACAGGAAAGGGAGAATCATGTACAAAGAAGGCGAAGACGGTTCCATCTGCAGGCAAGGTCATAACGCCTGTTTTTTTGGATGCTCATGGGATTATTTTTTTATTTTTTTTTTATTATGTTTAGAAAGGAATATTATGCTAATTTATTGCAGCTTTTGCTGATTAAATTATAGAAAACATGCCAAATTTGGTGGAAAATAAAGTGTTCTTTCATCAAGTCTTCTTCCAGAAGACTTTCTTTTTCGCCAAATGCGGGATGTTTTCTATAATTTAAACACATAAAAGTTGGCTCCAGTTCACACAAGCACAAATGCGATGGCCAAAGTTAATGTATTAAAGCTGAAATTACTCTATCAAACACCTGACTCTCCAGATTTAGCTCCCCCGGACTATTTTCTATTTCTAAACTTAGAAAAATGGTTCGACGGTAAAAGTTTTGATAACAATGAAGAAGTGGAGTCTGCGGTTGATGCTTATTTTATGGAGTTTGACAGTTCTTATTGCAGTGGGAAATTAAGAAACTGCAAGAGCGAGTTCGACTGAACAGGAAATGTATTTATTGTAAAATAAGAAACTATTGACAAAATAAAATTATAATATTGACAGAATAAGAAAAGTTATGTTACTGTATGTTAAGAACAAAAATATTAATAAGTAGTTTGAAATTCCTCAACATTTCTTTATACAGGGTGTCCGTCGGGAAAGTATACTACTTTGTTTGTTTATAATTTTTGATTAAATGAAAGAGAATGGATCTTATATTGATAAATGTTTTATTTAATGTCGGCAATTATGTATGGAATACAATATCAGATAAATGTCCGCCTCTGTTAGCCTTACAAATGGGAGTCCTTTTGAGTATATTTTTCATTACATTCTCACACATTTCACGCGGTATTTCATTAATTTCATCACGAATATTTTGTTTGAGTTGTTCAAGAGTTTCTGGTTTGTTTGCATAAACCTTGCTTTTTAAATATCCCCACAAAAAGAAGTCCAGAACACCTAAATCAGGCGACTGTGGAGGCCAATCAGCATCACCATTTCTTAAAATAACTTGTTGTGGAAAAAGGTCTCGCAGTAATTCCATTGTAATCCTAGCTGTATGTGATGTGGTACAGTCTTGTTGATACCACATGTCAATCAAGCCACAAAGCATGCATTTGTGGCGTTGAAAAGTTTTCAATCATATCACGATATCGCTCCCCATTGACAGTTATCGTTACGCCGTCTTCAGTTTCAAAGAAGTAAAGTTCAATGATTCCCCCTGACCAAATTGCACACCAGACTGCCATTTTTAATGGATGCAAAGGTGACTAATGAATAATTTGAGGTTTATTTCCATTGCCCAGAACCGACTATTCTGTTTATTCACTTATCCATTCAAATGAAAATGTGCCTCGTCACTCATTATGATTTCTTCATGAAAATCGGGTTTTTGTCATGGGCGAGCTGTAACATCTTATTGGCATACGTACGGCGGCGTAAATGGTCTTGTGGAAGAAGTTCTTGTGTCAACTGAATCTTAAATGGAAACAAATGCAAATCCTTGAGCAAAATTGTGCCAAAGTTGTTCTTTGAAGACCAAGCTCCTGAGCACGGCGTCGAATTGAGGTTGATAGATTGTTTTGAACACCTTCTTGTCGTTGGCCGATCTTGTAGCACGTTGTGGTCCATGCTTGGCCCTATCAGCTACAGACCCTCTTTCTTCGAAATCATTCACTACACGATAAATAGTGCGTCTTGTTGGCACGTTGTTTGTTCCAAAAATTTCACGTAACTTTCTCATCGTCATAGTAATCGATGATTGATTTTGATAAAATGTATTAACGATTGAAACACGTTGGTTTATCGAATATTTTTCCATAATAAATTTGCCACGTCTCTAATTCACGACTGCCAAATATGAGCTCTTAAGACTAATGTTTACCTAAATGGCGACAAAACAAAGTAGTTTACTTTTCTATTGAATACAGCTGGAAGGAGGGTATCGAGCTAAGAGCAGATTATGCTGGAAAATAAAGAAATTTTTTTCCAATTTTTTGTGTCTTTTTTGTTAGGTTAGCCAGTTTTGGAACCGCCCTTGTATATCAAACACGGAACTCCCAATCGTGGAAACATCAACAACTTATTAACTGCCTTCAAGGTACTACTAATATTTAAAATCGCTAAAATTACAAAACGCACATCTGATTTCCAAGTCTTAAACATTTGTAAGGGAAAAATGATTAAATTTAGAATTATTTTCAGGCACCCCACAAATCCAGCAATATTTTCTGTCCACATTAGGGTCCCATCAGGGTCGTTGTAGTCCTCCGATATTTCAATATCTCACAAGTTCAGTTTGTATTTGTTTCTTGTTATAGAACTGTTTAAATACAAAAGTGAACATTGGTTAAAAAGTAAACCATGACTGACTGTTTGGCGCTTCGTCTGACTAAATGGCCATGTAGAGAGGATGACGGTGGCTACATTCGTGGTGTGGCAAGCATGGAATGAAATGGTCTTTGACTGAGACTATGCGGACTCAGTGCGTCTGTGTGGCACTATGGTGTGGTACGGTGGTGGCATTCAAGCAATAAGCGGCAGTGGCAGCACCACCAATACAACACATTCCACAAAAATATGACACAACTGGCGCCGCACGGACCATTGCCAACTGCTGTCGTTGGAGTACGTACGAGAGCTACATACTTTCAGACTTTCGTACGTCCATATGCGAATCTACATATAGACACATCCACACACACACACACACACACAGGGACGGACAAATTCGCATACGACGAATGTTGTTGTTGATGCTGGCTGCTGCTGCTGTTGTTGATGGTGATATTGGCATTGTGTTGTGTTGCCGATACTTGGTAACTTCTGCTGTTCCCTTACAGTTTATTAACAATATGTTTAAGTGTTATTGTTGCTGTTGTTGTTGTCGTTGTTGCAATATTCTGATGATGTTTCCATCTTACTTCTCGATGCCGTAACGATGAGTCCTTCATATGCATGAACAAATAGTAGAATTTTTGGCACCGCCAATATTACAGACGGTCAAAGTTGTTTGTTTCTTCTTCTGTTGTTACTCTCACTCATCTCATTTCGATTCAATTCATTCCTTTTCAACCGTTGTTGACCAGAAGTTACCGGGTGCACAGATATTCATACAAATGAGAAGGTATTGGTATGGTCATCCTACAGTGGTCTATGAAGCCACAAATCATTCCGCCGAAAAGAAATGGCCGTGACAAAAGTAGTCACAACGCCTAGAACTAAAGAAATGTGCCTCGTCACTAACCTTTGCTCTTAAATATATTTTTACTCCTTTATTAAAGAAAGGCATATTTATTGATAAATAGAAGTCGGCGTCCATAACACCAATTTTTAAAAATGGTAAGAAAAATGATGTTATGTGTTACAGACCGATTTCTAAACTAACAAATGTTTCCAAAATTTTTGACCATATAATTTATAAGAAGTTATCTTTTCTCACAAAATCGATTACAACCCCATCTCAGCATGGATTTTATAGATTTACCACAACAAATTTAACCATTTTCACAGAATATTGTAGAGGATGATTTTTTAATCGTAGTTTTTTTTTCTTAAATCGAATAAAACACTCAAAATTGCATCATATATTAAAATATTTTATTGGAGTCGTTAAATTGGTCTTTGCCATTTAATTCTTAAAGATAATTTCATGTAAATGTTGTCCGCGGCTCCGTCTTAAAATGTCCATTCGGAAGGTCCAATTTTTCGTCACTTTTTCGAGAATTTCGGCTTGTATTCCTCGAATAACACGTGTTATGTTCTCCTGTAAGGCTTCAATAGTA
>JAHXMU010024359.1:0-10841 GCA_019455685.1 Philornis downsi
TATTGTCAACATATATAACAGACATGTATATGTATACAAACATAACAGAAAAAATGCGAAAATCGAACATACGTAACTCAGGAAATTTGGAAAAACCCGTTTTTTATCACATATTTCGAAAGAACATTTATTAATCATGTATTTTTATATTTTATACAACATTCACTCATTTGTTTGTTATCAATAGAATTTTCAATTATCCAACAGGTCTCCCTTCTTTAGGACACACTGTTTGAAAGGAAGCATTTCTCATTTACGTGTATGTACTTTACTTAGTCCTTGTCGTTTACAAAACTTTGGCATTCTGTTTGCCAGCGAGTGTGCATGTATGCACATTTATCACAGCGAAGGTAGTGATAAGGCCATCCTGATATAAGGGCCCACTAATTGCTTTAATTCAATTTTACCAACCAATCCTTTGCCTCGAATTTTAAGGCAATTTGACATTCATTGTCATTTTTGTATTTTACAAAAATAAGATGTGACTTAAAGTATTGTACCATCGCACAGTGGAGATAAACGAAAACAAAGGGAAACTATTATGCCATACCTTAATGGCTTGAACGATTGTTATGAAATTTCACATAGACATTTTTGAAATATTGGAGAACTTTCTTCGGGGACTCAGTATTCCAAGGTATGATCACAGCTGCACAGTGTGGGCCCAAAGAACGGCACCTCAATTTTGAGGAATTTTTACTGTCCGTCAAAACCACGTTTTTGATGCGATTACAGAAATGGTTATGTTACCATATTTTTTTAAATTTTATATTTATTTTTATAAAGCAGTAAAGTTTCATGTTAACTGAAATTTTGCGAGCAAATGAGTGCTTGTAATTAAATTAAAAAAATTTATTTTTTTTGGGTGAAATGACAATAAAGATGGATATTGCACGAAATTCACATTATTAGCACAATTCGATAAAGGGTGTCCCAACAAGAACGCTAGATTTAAATTTTAAATAAAAAAAATCGTGAAACTTTATTTTATCGTAAAGTAGACAGAATGAGGTTATGTATTGAACAACACATCGGGCAGATGGCCGCCGCGGCTTTGCTGCCACATACGCGATCTTTTAATGAAATTTTCAATGACAGTTTTGCATAAATGCTGCGGTATTTCGTTAATGCAGCGTCCAATTTCCTCTTTTAAGACTTGAGTCGTCGTCGGCTTATTCGCGTAAACCATCGACTTCAAAAAACCCCAAAGAAAAAAGTCAAATGGTGTTAAATGGCTCGATCTAGGCGGCCAATTCTGGTCTCCACGACGCGAAATGACTGATGCATTGAATTGTTTCTATGGCTGTATGACATGTGGCGCCATCTTGTTGAAACCACATGCCCTCCACATTCATTTCTTCAATTCTAGGCACGAAAAAACTGGTTATCATTTCACGATACCGAGCACCATTGACTGTCTTGTGTTCTTGTTGGGACACCCTTTATTTACCGTACCACTGTGGAGACTACTTTTGTTTACTCATCAAAAATGCATACATCAAATACTCGTATGCATCCCCAGAATTCGTTCAAACGAAACAGTAGTAATTTTTATTGTAAAAAGATTTTATTTTAATATATATTTTTATTTTAACAGTAAGTTTAGCTAGAATGAATAACTTTTACTTCCGCCTTTGCTTAAAATTAAGGCATAGATTTGTACAGGGAAGTGATATATTCTAAGTTAATCTCATTTCAAGCCTTTTTATCGCCAAAATTAAAGTGGTTTTATAATCAAATGGTCGACTGGACTCATACACTTTTCTTACAAGCTATCCCCACACGTTCTCGATGATGTTAAGGTCTGACCAGAACGGTGACCACTCCAAGACATTGACGTTTTGATCGCTTATCCATGATTTTACAACTCTTGCATTGTGGATAGGAGCATTATCTTGTAGGAACGTCCATTGTATGGGCCCAAAAATGTTGGAAAAATCCGGAAAAGCCTTTTGTAGTACCCCTTTGTAGCAATCATTTTTGTCGTTAAAAATTGTAAATCAACTTGGCATAGTAGGAGATCGCTCCCCACACCATTACTTCTCCTTCACAGCTATGCCGTCGGTCCAAATGTAACTATTCTTTTCTTAGGTCATGGAAATAAAATTTATATCCATCTGGACCATCAAGATTAAACTTCTTCTCATCGGAGAATACGATCGAATGCCACTCCTTCTTTTAAGTACTCGACTCCTTTAATTACTCGCCTCACTGTAGAAAGACTAGCGGCCACATCCGTTTTAGCCTTAATTTTTGGTACAGAATCAGCAGAGTTGGAGGTAGCCCTGAGGACGGCCCTACGATCTGCAGGCGATGTGGCAGCATGGGTACATCCCTTCATATTCATTTCATAGCTCTCCTTATCTGTTAAAAATTTGGCTACTACATTTTGGCTTCGTTCCACCTTTTCAGCCATTTGACGAGTTGTAAGATTTTCATTTTGTAGCACTAGAATATTCGTTTTTTCTTTGGTGCTATGAAATTTACCGCGACCCAAAATCGTTTAATCAAATTAACTTAGGCGTATAAACTGATAATACTTGCTTTTCCGACAAACTTATACAAAGTAACTCAATTATCTATCGTTTACACTCTTCAAACTATTCTGGTGGCGTAGTTTTATGTCTATTTTTTGCTGATGAAAAACAAAAGTAGTAGACGCCGCAAAACGTGAAATATTTTGCATTCATTTTTGATGCTCTATTCTTTGCTATGATTGTTTTAAAAATATAACTAATGTCACAGCCCCCTCCTTCCGTTCTTGTTGCTGCACTTCGCTGTTATTTCTATCAAAATGCTTGAACCTATTCTGGTGGCGCGGACTGTAACTTGGATTAAATGGACAATGACACGAAAATTTAGTCAATCGTCTCCGAATGTAATGTAATAAACCGATTAACAATTACAATAGTCTGAATATTTATTTTAAAGAGTCTACGCCGCGCTCATGACGTATATTTATGCTAATCGGTAGCATCCAAGTATGTAATAAATCTCATATTACTATCTCCAGTACTCCATAAGATATTATCATCTTAATCTGTATTGCAAATGCACGATATCATGACGACCGGTCTCTTACTTTAGCCGCTACGATATTTCCTTTAAAATGGGCGTGGCGCCTCGGTTTTTTTGCAAGGACATATTCCTTTCTATATCAGTAGGCATATCTTATATTTAAATCCCTGATAGTTCGTAATATGAGGTCGTTCAAAAATATTAAGTTAATATAGTGTATGACAATTTTGTGACAGATAATAACAAACTATTGAATTTTTGTTATGATCGGTCTATTACTGTGGCCGCCATAACGAATTTTTACGCCACTGGCGTCTTTAAATATTTAATAGTTGATTAGCATTGTTGTTTAAAATTGTTATTTGTTCGGCTGGTGCCACACCCCTTCGCCCAATTATGACCTTCTACAGCCTTCTACATTAGAGCTCAACTGGTAATAAAATTTTAAACAGTAGATGGTAGTTGGTTGAGTGAGTTTAAAAATACAATGCTTGTAAGCTCACTGAATGTGAGAAGCTCTTTCATGTCCCATTCATGAGATAGAAAGGAATTTGTTTACATGGTAGGCTACTGAGTCGAGTTGTGTCATGATAGGAGAATTTTCTTTTGGTAGATAAAAAGCCCTTGCAAAGTTTTATTATGTAGGAGGATGTGAATATAATTTTAACATAAAGGAATAAATCTTATTAATTGTATTCATGAATACTTTGTTTGCAAATTGCGAATTTCGCAAAATTAACGATTAAACAGCGACAAATCGTATCCCAATGAATATAATCGAATGGCCTTAAAGCGATCAGTCTTTTGTCATTTCTTTCCTGGGCGACGTAAAAATACTTTGAAAATACTTTCTTAACAATCTGCTCATCAGTTTGGTCGCTTCTTCTAAACCAAGATACAACATTCAATTTTATATAAGTGGAATAAAAAGAAATCTTTTACATTTGTGTGACATTCAAAGTTTTATTTAGTGTAGTTAGAACGATCCGATTTGGGATCACTGTTTTGTTCTATAACCTGGTGTTATTTTAAAGATAATTCCATTATGCCTCTCCCATAGAAACTATCGTATCCAATGGTAAATAACTGGGGTAGTAGATTTTCACAAGCTTCTCTTGAGGCGAATTTTTCACAAACAAAATAGTTCGCCGTAGACCGAAAAAATTGATAATCGCAGACTATAAGCTGGATGCATAGCAATCGATGTCTGTGGCATAGCGTTGTCCTGATGGGAAAAAAATTCTCTGCTTTTGGCCGTTTCTGGGCAATTGTTTCCCTTAGAAGGTCCAATTGCTTCCAGCACCTCGTGGCAGAGAATTCTCCACCAAACATACAGCAAAACCTTTCTCTCCGTCGATTCTGTCTCTGCTGTCTTTTGTGCATGCTTACCGCTATTCGACCACGATCATTCTACTTTGACGTCATTGTAAGTGATCTAATTTTCAGCACCAGTGTATTCTATTTCAAAATTGTCTCGACTTTGTTGCAAAGCGGAGATTCGCAGATGGAAATTCGGTCTATGAAGTATTTTTTTGCGTTAGCTAGTATGGCACCCGTATATGGTGATTCTTTTCAAATCCAGCCTCATTCAAACGATTTTTTGCGCAATATTTAACTAGATTTAGATTTCCATTATTTTATTGTCATGTTGGACGATAGATTGACCTTTCAGATTGACTCCAAAATCAGTGGAGCGGAATTAACAAAGCCAAAATTGCGCATATTGGCTGTTACAGTACCAGGACCATAAACACTGGAATAGACGAAACAAATGTTGTGCGTGATTGGGTGCTACAGTAATAGAACACACTGTTCACATTTTCGTTTTCGCCTGTATCGAAGAAAAACTGTAAAATATGGTGTATCTTTGATACGCACTCGAACAAAACTGAACCAAGAAATCACAAAACTATCTAGGTAGTTTTTAGTGTATGGGAACTTATTTTTCTAAGCCATCTGGCGCTACACAGATTACTAAAGCCATCTATGGGAAAAATACCATATCATTCAATGATAAATAGTTGCTAATGCAGGTGTATTATGGATATTATTTAACTCCATTTTGATATTAGCATCCTCGTACATTTTAGTGCAGGGGAAGTATAAATTGCCCCGGATCCCGGAATCAGGGGTATTGCTCTGAAACATACAAATTAATTTCTTCCAACTCTATCTCTCTCTCTCTCTTTCTAAAGGCCATGTCAAAGGCCAACCCAACAGTTTCGGTGGTATTATGCGAGAGTAAATCTACATTTCCATATCTTTATCTCTATGTGTGTGTGTGTGTGTGTGCATGTGTGAAAGTCTGAATGTGTTTAGAAAGATTTAAATAATCGTGGGGATAAACTTTGTTGTAGTGTTGATGCTTTCGAGTTTTGTTAATGGTAAATGGTTTTAGTTAACTATGTCATTATGAACAAGTGGTTTTCTTAACTGGTTAGTATGTGTGATTTTCAGATATTTTTCGCAATTGCTTTTTTATGCGCGCGTGTGTGTTGTGTGTGAGAGAATATGAAAGCCAGAAACTTTCAAAGCTCATAAACTAAAAAAAAAATAAAAGAAGAAAAACATTCAGATTTTCGTAAAAAAAAGTTTTCTTACTACATAATTAAAATTTTAAACAGAAATAATTTTCGAATTCGCAACTGTTCCCAGTAGTTTGCAGTTTAATTTCCAAAAATGAAGTAAAGTTTATGGAGATCTCCATCATTATCATCATCAGAAACAACATCACCATAGTTCGTAACCGAATGATTGTGTGAAGGTTTTGCATCATGCAGCAAAAAACACTTAATTTTTTTTTTATTTATCCATTATTCAATTTGCTTAAGCATCTGCTTAGGTTGTAAAGAACAAACTAAGTTCATTATTTTCAAAGCATTTGTGCCTCCTTTATCTTTCCTTCCAGGCTCCATAATTTTTTATCCTGACGCTCAACAACAACAGCAAAATGACAAGATAATAAGTCTTCTTAAGCACACGTTGAAAATTATAAATATTTATTATCACATATTTACCAATCAAAAGCCGTTAATTATGGCTAAAAGCCAAAAAGTCGAACTATTCGGTAGTGCCAAAGAATTGGCCACAACAAATCAGTGTCTGGGATATTTTGGCAATGAATACATTTACTTGAGACTGTATCAAATGTTAAAAAGTGCCTATGATAATTATAAGGTAAGTTACAAATACTATACAGGACATTAGAGCTCAACTGGTAATAAAATTTGAAACTGTAGACGGTAGTTGGCTCACTGATTGTGAGAAGCTCTCCCATGTCTCATTCATGAGATAGAAAGGAATTTGTTTACATGATAGGCTACTAAGTGGAGTTGTGTCATGATAATAGAATTTTCTTTTGGTAGATAAAAAGCCCTTGCAAAGTTTTATTTTGTAGCAGGATGTGAATATAATTTTAACGTAAAGGAATAAATCTTGTTAATTGTATTCATTAATACTTTGTTTGCACATTGATTAACGAATAAACAGCGACAAATCATATCCCATAGAATATAATCGAATGGCCTTAAAGCGAAGCTAGACCTGTCGATTACTCGACTGCTCGAAGGGTTTGTCAGAAACATGGAGTTGACTGCCACACAAATAATTATACGTAATTTTATCGGGGATTGAATCTGCGATCAGGCGAAACGTAGTCACACTACGGAGATATTTTTCCAACAAATCTACAAACCAGACGCTCTTACAAAAGATTTGGGTTTGTAATTTTATTTAAAAGTTGTTTGATTCTGATTCATCTTCGGGGAAAATCACAGACTAACCTTGATTCAGTTTCGCTATCAAAACATAATAAAAAAGATATTCGGATCCGATGATCCAAAAGAAAACTATTTTTCAAAACTAGTCAATATAATAAAGAAGACACAAAAAAATTGGAAAAAGTTTTCTATAGTTTTCAACATAATCTGCTTTTAACTCGATGCACTTCTAACAGCGGTATTCCATAGCTTCTATACCTTGTTTATGGAAAGAACTGTCAAACTTCTTAAAATAGGCATCAACTGCAGATTCCACCACTTCATTGTTGGCAAACCTTTAACCATCGAGCCATTTTTTCAAGTTTGCAAATAGAAAAAAAGTTCAGGGGAGCTAAATCTGCCGAATAAGATGCGTGATGAAGCAGTTCGAACTTTAATTCACTAATTTTGACCATTTCTTTGGATGTGTGAACTGGAGTATTCTTCTTCCTTTTTTCACCAAATGAGGCCTTTTTCCATAATTTCATCACCTAAACGCTGCAATAAATTAGAATAAAATTCGCCGTTGATGGTTTTCCCTTTCTGAAGATAATCAATAAAAATAATCCTATGCGCATCCAAAAAAAAAAAAAAAAAACTTACGCCATGACCTTGCTTACAGATGGAACCGTCTTCGCCTTCTTTGGCTACGATTCTCTCATTTTAGTCCACTGCTTTGACTGTTCTTTTGTCTTTGTCTTTGTGAAGTGGTGGACCCATGTCTCATCCCTCGTTATAATTCGATGCACTACTGAAACATCTTTACGATACTCTTTGCTCTACTGAAAGCAAGCGCGGCACCCATCTTGCGCACAGCTGTCTCATCTTCAAGTCATCGGTCAATATACGATGTGTATTATCGATGACGATTATCCAATACCATTTTGCGTATTTTCTTAACCGTGGACACCTCAATTGATCGACCATAACGGTGGTTGTCTTGGCAAGTTGTACGGCCCCGTTTAAACTCTCCTATTCAATATTTTACAGTCGTAAACGAAGGAGCAGACTCCAATAGAGTAGAATCTAGCTCGGCTTTAATATTGGCGGGACTAAAGCCTTTCAAATGGAAATATTGAATTACATAACGGGTAACCATTTTTTTCCAAAAGTAAACGATCTCAGTAAATTTATAAATACTGGCACCAAATATACGTACGTCAGGTCGGCTAGTTTTGGGACCGTCCTTGTACGTAGTTTCGTTTCGTAATTTGAATCAGATCTAAAACCTTGTGTTGTTTCGTTCTGAAGTTTTCGTTTTTGTTTGTTTTTGAGTCTTTTTAAATCGACTGTCAGAATCCGAACAAAATTATATACCATAGAGTAAAATTTATAATTTATCACGCTCACGTGTTATATAATATAATATAACGTAATATCAATATACCTATATCATATTATAATTTATCATTTGTCGCTTGCGAATAAATTTTACAGTAACTAACATTGCTTTCAGTTAATGAACTTACAGTAAAAATATTGGAAGAATTCCGAAAAAATTATATTTTACGAAATGTAGATTTAGTTCTTGTTTGAACAAGTTTTCTTCTACAGAACCAATTCGTCTCAATTATGACACCTGTAAGGCTTTATTTTGCGACCGCTGCACCGACTCTGCGTCATATAAGTGAGCATGTTAAACCCTCGCCTTGCGCAACATAATAAAGGGTGTCCCAACAAGAACGCATGATTTAAATTTTAAATAAAACACAGATATTTAAAAAAAAAATCGTGAAACTTTATTATATCTTAAAATAGACAGAATGAGGTTATGTATGGGACAAGACATCTGACAGATGACCGCCGCGGCTTTGCTGGCACACACGCGATCTTTTAATGAAATTTTCAATGACCGTTTTGCATAAATTCTGCAGTATTTCATTAATGCAGCGTCCAATTTCTTATTTTAAGACTTGAGTCGTCGTCGGCTTATTCGCGTAAACCATCGACTTCAAGAAACCCCAAAGAAATCGCACGATCTAGGCGACCAATTCTGGTCTCCAAAGCGCGAAATAATACGACCGGGAAATGACTGATTCAGCAATTGAATTGTTTTCCTGGCTGTATGATATGTGGTGCCGTCTTGTTGAAACCACATGCCCTCCACATTAATTTCTTCAATTCTAGGCACGGAAAAACTGGTTATCATTTCACGATACCGAACACCATTGACTGTTTGCGTTTGACATGCCTCATTTTCATAAAGAAAAGGTCCAATGATTCCTCCAGCCCAAAATCCACACCACACAGTGACACGTTGAGGGTGCATTTGCTTCTCGTGTATCACTCGAGAATTTTCCTCACCCCAAATGCGACAATTCTGTCTATTGACGAAGCCATCAAGATGGAAATGAGCCTCGTCACTGAAGATGACGAGACAAAATCAGCATTTTCATGTTGTCTCTCCAATACCCAATTAACGAACTCCCTTCGCTGTCCATGGTCAGCTGGCTTCAGTTCCTGAGTCAATTAAACTTTGTATGTATGAAGATGCAAATTTCAAAAAAATTCGCTGTATTTGGAGACACCAATTTGCTGAGCTCGGTTTCGAATTGAGGTGGATGGAGTTTGAACGACATCATCACGTACAGCTGCGACATTTTCGGTCGATCGATTTGGTCGAAGGCGCGTTGTTGTCTTTACATCAGTAACATACCGAGTTTTGGCAAATTTATCCATTAATCTCTTTACAGTTGACTCTTTTGGAGCATTATTGTAACCCCAAATTGATCGTAATTTGCTAATTGTAGCCGCAAAACTTTCACCATTTTGGTTAAACAATTTCGCAATCAGAATGCGTTGTTCATTCGTGTAGCGCTCCATTTTTACTAATCTCGTACCTTCCACTAGCAAACAATAACAATTGTTCAAATGTCAAACAACTACACTTCGAATGGCGCCAAATTGAAATCTTGCGTTCTTGTTGGGACACCCTTTATATCTAGCGTATTCCTATGTTAAGTGAAAATAATAAATTTTTTTTTTGGTATATTTCATTAACAACTCCCATAGTTCTTTTGAATAGTATATGAACTGAGATAAATTTTTTCTTTTTTTAAATATCAGCTGACACCAAACGCTGTTCTTAATTAAGGAATGCATTGTGAAATTAAAAAAAAAAAAACAATGAAAATGCCAATTATTTTAAGGCGAGATTCATTTCTTGAAAGAGCACATTTTTTCTATATTGGTGGGGCGATTTTCACCGATTTCGAACTCAGCTTCCCTAAGCTTGCGAGTGGACGAATGGGCATACTTAAGTCGATGTATAGGTAGACTTTTACGACGACAAAGTACTCGTATATATATTCTTTATATGCGGCCAAGGATGAGTATTTTTAGTTGTTGCCACGAAGTGGCAAACATAGTACACCTATCATCCCATAAAAATAATGAATACCAATTTTTTGTCAAGAAAAAGTTCGTATATAAAAAGGCTACTTCATACCGTTTGTTTTTTCCTTCTTCCTTTAAGAATACTGTTTAGGTTGGTTTTATATTGAGCGAATAAAGTTTCACATAAAACTTACTGTCTATTTGTTCCTTCCTTTTTTTAAGAATACTGTTGAGATTGGTGTTATATTGTGTGAATAAAACTGGCTTATATGCTCTCCTGAAATATAAATATTTCTTTTAAAATATCCCTTTCTGAATAGAGGTCCCCCATACATTCCTTGTGTGTCAAATATTTAGTCACCCTAAGGAAACCTTAATATGTATATAAATTCTAAGTTTAGACATTTTTGATATTACATTTCTACAAATTTCAAATTTGCCATCCAGTTTGAGCTCTAAAGATAGACTTCGTTATCTATATCGTCCTCTGTGTGTTTTCAAATTTGTTGTAAATTCAATTTTGTTTTATTTTAAATTGGTTTTCTGTTTTGTTCTCTTTGACTACAACGTACACACGAATACGCTAATACACACACACACACACACACACACATACGTGCACGAACACAAATTTATCAAGATTACCATTAATGAGGAAGCTGGCAGCAAATTAATTTCCCTTTTGAAAACATGTTTGAACTCATTGAGCGTATGCACCGAAATGTTGCC
>JAHXMU010024366.1:0-21800 GCA_019455685.1 Philornis downsi
TGCAATAAACTAGATTACAATTTAAGTTACCACAGCCTGCAAATTAGGGATTACAGAACGAATTACAATACGGGATTACAATACGAATTATTAGAAGGGGTGCTCGATATTCATACTTAGAATCAAGAGCGCAAATTTTGCCGAATTTGACAGAATTAATTGCAATCGCTTGAAAAATGTAAAGTTAGGAATATATTGGTTAAATAATAGAAGGTAGCGCCAACATGGGTTTTTTCAAGCTTTGCAGCCAATTAGCAGTCAATTCAATTGACAAAAATTTACGATACTCCAGGCTGCTAATCCAAAATTATAGAGGAAGGATGGAATTTGGGACAATCGACTAATTTGAAGTGACGCAAGGGCAGTGACAATCCTGTTCAGTTTCTTTCTTAGACTCTACTTTAACAAAAGTTTAGCACATGCCAATTCACTAGATTTTGTACAACTGAAAAAACGTTATGAACCCAGGAATATTCGGGTTAAATCGGTCATTAGCGTATTTTCACATTTATGAAAGGTATGATGTGTGCCAAATTATACTGCATTTAGTACAATTGCTTGGAAGATGTAAAGCTGAGATTATTTGATTTATAATGGCCATTTGTATGAGATGTACCAGAAGGGGCGGGGTTATTCCGTCGAATTCCAAATTTTCCGAAGTATTACAAAGCAATACAGTGGACAACAAATAAGTCGACGAGTTGATAGTTGTAGCGGAAAAGTTTTATGCCGCAAAATCGGAGAATTTGTACGGCAGGTACTAGAAAGGGTGGATAAAATATTAGGCTGCAACAAATTTTAAGAAGTTTAATAAATAGTTACGACAGTTATTTCGAAAGCCAACTAAAGTCAAAAGACAAAGAAAAACAAATTTCCTTGCATCACATGATTAAGGTTTGGAAAAGCTTCTCTCGTTCATTGAGTTCATGGGTTTTGGGCCGCGATATAACCACCTGTCATTATTTCACCTCGCTGGGATTGACGAAGTAATCGACAATTGTAGTGAATTCTTCCCAAACTGGTATTGGAACTCGTCATTAAACGAGCCTTGGCAAAAGATAACTACTACTTTAAAAGTTTCCTTCCAAGTGTTACATTTTTGCCATAAATGTGTTTCGATTTTTTTAAGCCCCCTGTCCTCGATATTCCTCTGCCTGGTATGTGGATGGCAGACACGATAACTACCATAAATATCTAATATTATGTCAGATCGCGGCCGAGGTAGTAAATAGACCCATATATACACGCTACAACATATTTCGGATAATTCCCAACAAAAGCAAATCTTTTCGTAAATCATCTTCGGTAGTCACATAAGGCATAAATTATTTTAAGCAGTGGGGATGAGTAGCCGCGAATGATACCTACCGATATGTATTCCTCAGCGAATATGGATTTTGTACACAAAACTAGACCTCAGATTTGGCGACAGCCTATCGTATGATTTCTTTAACGTAATTAGAGTGATGAGAATTAGAAATTTTGCAGTAAACTCTACCGTTACCATCTTATGGAAAGTTTATATGCAGGATTATCCATAAACTGGTTTCAAAACCGCCAGTCTGGCAATGCTGTCAGCTGTTAAATACCTGTCATCTGAAGTGTTATTTATTTAGTGAAAGGTTTGTCATTTACGAATATGGATCGTTTAATAAGCAAAGAAAGCGTTAAAATAGTTAAAACATACTATGAAAGTGGTGATTCAAACGTGGGCTTTCAATCGAACAAAATTTTCTTCAGCAATGAAGCTTATTTGTCATTCGATGGTAACGTCAACAAGCAAATTTGTCACATATGGGGCTCGGAGAACCCAGAAGTGATTGTGGAAAAGCCATTGAATCCAGAAAAAGTAATTGTTTGGTGTTCATTATGGTCTGGAGGTATCATTGGCCCGTATTTTTTCAATCATTTAAATGACATTGTATTTCGTAAATAATGGAAAAGTCCAAGTATTATAATGAAATAAAAAATTTAATGGCTTTATGTGTGTTTTATTTAACTTTACTTTTGAAACCGAAAAATACGTGCGTAAACTAATGGTATAGATATCATTAACCGAATCATGACGAAACTGTAGCCTACTTATGTGTTGATAAGAAATCCCCATAAAACGATTGGCAATAAAGACGCTGCGTTAACGTGGACAACTATAATTTGCCGCAAAACCATCAATAAGACCATTCATATCAATCTGAAATTTTGGGCGAAAAGTAATGCGTACAAAGGGATGTTGCTATGGGCTAAAAAGCGATTTTTAGTGAAGCCCATTCTTGAAGAACAAGAATACAACTGTATCTGACACTAAACCTTTCTGGGTTATGACTTCAAGAAATTGGAACATTCGTAAAATACATGCACACGAGTATATCTTTGTTAGTGAATAGCATAAGCAATGTATAGATATATACGTGGTCAAGCGCATCAAAATGCAGCGATTGTGTTGCCCGTTATTATGTTGTGCGAAAATGAATACGATAAGCAACATGAAGGAGGACCACCTAAACTTCTTTCGATGGCCAAGGTCTCTGAAATACTATAGACACTTAGTGTGACGAATTGGGGACAGGTTACAGAAGAAATGCTTGAGACGCTTTTCTGCCCATAATGGATACAAATTTCTTCCTTTTGTCATCTAAGTAAGCAGGTTTATCAACCAAAATTGTCGAATTGTGAAAAATATCAATAAAGTATTGAAAATCGTAGGTATGAATGGCAGCATTTTTATCTGCGAATCATTGTTGAATCGCAACAAAATCGGGCCATTTCTGCAGCGTATGGTGATGAAAAGTAGGCCACTAACAACAACAGTGAGCAGTGAGCCGGCGCAAACGGTAGACAAGGCGAAATTGACGGTCAGGAAAGTTTTACTGTGTGTTTAATGGGATTAGCGAGGAATGATGTATGGCAATAAGTCATCGAAAAAAAATCATGTTTTACCATTCTAACTATATATAATAAATCATTTAATTTCATTCAAAAATTGTTTCTTTTTTTTACAATATTTTACATATTCGGAGGACTCTAGAAATTATCTCCAAATTTAAATTTCTGTCATTCCTATTTCACAGTCTGAAAGACCTCCATTATCTCCAGTCAATTGGCAACTGGCGGTTTCTTCCCCATGATTGATGAAGAGTAGCGGATTATAAGGTCGGCTCCAATCAAGCATAAGTTCATTACCTGTTTTCAAATCAAGAATGTTAAATGTATTGGTATTTTGTTGCTGTTGTCGTTAACTGATGGACGGCTGCTATGGTATGCACGGGTACATACCACAATACATACTCGTACAACCATAAACACATGTGTAGTACATACGAGTATGCATGTGGACAAGAAAATATGCTGGAATATCACGTACATACAAATAACTGGCTAAAATGTGTTGAATTAGCTAAACAACACAGACACACACACACACACACTCATTCATTTATAGCCCCAAGGGGGCAGGGACATGAGTGGAGGAGAGTTGAATATGCGAAAATAAAAACCTCTAGATCAGTAATAAGAAACCTTAATGTGAAAAAGGGGACAACTGACTAAATTCACGACAAATAGAAATAAGAAAGAGAAACGTAACTTAAACCTCATAACTTGAATATTCAAGAATTTATTTTTTCAGAGCTATCACGAGAGATATTCATATATGTATATGTAAGTACCACATAGATTGAAATGTTTTGGACGGAATGCAGAATACTGTTGGTATTGTGGGGGGGAAGATATAATAATAAATGATAAATCAAAAAACAATGAGAGATGATTTTCTAATTACTTCTAATTACAAGGGCTGCCCCAAAACTTGCCGACTTGACGTATAGATGGTGCCAGTAGTTTGAAAAAAGTTATTTTGGTGAAAAGTGGCAACCTTATGAAACATATGTTTTAAGTCTCAAAGCACCACGTTATTTAGTATCTTTATTTGAATAGTCAAAAGTAAATGATATCAGTGAATTTGTAAACATGGAAAAAATTAATCATCGTTATGTAATTAAATATTTCCATATGAACGTTCTCAGTCCAACCAATATTAAAGCTGAGCAAGATTCTACAATGGAGAAGTCTGCTCCTTCGTTTACGATTGTAACATATTGGGTAGCAGAGTTTAAACCAGGCCGTACGTGCAGCCAAGACGAACAATATAGTGGTCGACTAATTGAGGTGTCCACGCCAAACTGGGTTAAGAAAATCCACAAAATGGTATTGGATGATCGTCGGCTGAAGGTGCATGAACTAGCTGAAATGATAGGCATTTCAGACTGTGCTATATGTCGTACACTGACCGAAGATTTGAAGATAAAAAGCTGTGCGCATGATGGATGCCGCGCTTGCTTCCAATAAAGCAAAAACAGCATCGTGAAACTGTCAGGCGATGTTTCACCGCAATACAGCTGAATTTTTGCGTCGATTTATAACCATGGATGAGACATGGGTCCACTACTTCACACCTAAGGCTGAGATAGGAGTGATCAAAACAATAGTCTGGAATGTGGCAATCGTGCCCAAAGAAGGCGAAATGGTTCCATCTGCAAGCAAGATTATGGCTTCTGTTTTTTGGGATGAGCATGGGATTATTTCTATTGATTTCCTTTAGGAAGGAAAAACCATCAACGGCGAATATTATGCTAATTTATTGCAGCGTTTAGATGATGAAATTTGGGGAAAAAGGGTTGCATTTGGCGAAAAATAAAGTGTTGTTTCATCAAGATAATGATACAGATCACACATCCACTATTGCGATGGCCAAAATTAATGCATTAAACTTCGAATTGCTTCACCGCGTACCGTATTCGTCAGAGTTAGCTCCCTCGGACAATTTCCTATTTCCAAACTTGAAAAATGGCTCGGTGGTAAAAGATTTGCCAACAATAAAGAGTTTGCGGTTGATGTCTGTTTTAAGGAGGAGACAGTTCTTGCTATAAACAGGGTGTAAAATCGTTTGCGTCTCGTTTAGGTCTGCAGTTAGTTTTGGGACTGCTCTCGTAGATTAGCTTCTACTTCTAATTATACTTTATCAATGTAGCTCAGATAGTTTAGTGATGGATTGAGAAACTGAAATTAAATGATCATTAAAATATGCAAATAGAAGAAGTTGACATTATTGATACAGAGATTTGTACGAGCATTTTCCGAATTCGATACATGATCAAATATAACTTTATCGTTTTATCACACTTTTAGCAGAATACATTCAATCGGTGCTGAATTTAATAACGCAGAAACATACTGGAGACTCGACAAGATAAAACGAAAACAAGTTCCCATTCATCCCATGAACGAGGTATAGGAGAGCTTCCCACAATCAATGAGCTTACACGCATTCTATTTTTAGACTCACTGAAATGAACCTACAACAACGATTCTTAACGTCAAAGTTTGGGAAGCATTAGCTAGACTTGTCGTGAACTATATTTGTACGTGCCGAAAAATTTATAATAACTTTCGGATTTGAATTAATAACCACGTCAGCCGGTCTGCCGGCGCAACCATGGGCGAAATTTGACGTATTCATTAGGTGCAGAAATGCGAACAGGGGATTCACTACACTCAATGATCCTAAGTTCAGCCAAATACTAACTATTTTACAAATTTTGTCAAATCATTCCATTCTGTACTATAACCTGTCATACAAATGGTCCCCGTAAGCAGAACTTTGTGCTTTCTAGAATGAGTGGTTTTCAACAAGATTTAACCAGGTTTTGGAATCTCGTACATACGATGTGTATTGTTGTCCAGTGGAATCTCGTATTACGTGATTTTATATTTACAGACGATTGAAACGAACAATGTTAGAGCAAATTGAGAAATTTATAAGAACGACCGTGGAAAGAATTTATCCGTAACCGTAAATGTACAACAAAAGCCTCTTATTCGGCATTTCGAATTGTGGCTTTGCCCCAAAGTATATGATTTTGTTTTGCCTGATGGGCAAGCGAAAGTGAGCCTGATTACTCAGGACACAGGTAGGCAATTGTGATTTCAGTTTCACATAAATAGTTGATTATACCCAAAAGCTAACGACTAACACGGATGCCGTGTTTGCCCACTGTGGTTTATAAGCGTAGCCTTTGTTGATATGTAAAGAAATAATTGACAATAAAAGACAAATCCGTCGAAGTTTATAAAATTAACTGCAATGGGGACACATCTGATCAAAAATATATGCCGGGGCTACTAAGACCTCATTAAGGACCCGAACTGCATTACTATATTAACAGCGACCACAAAGCAACCAACAAACTTTTGAAGCCGAAAACGATCCTTGCAGCACATTGTACTCTAACAGGACATAAACACAATTTTGACGACGTAGAGAGAAATAATTCTCAAAGATATGCAATAGAAATGCTTAATATAATACAAGGATTGTGTTATCCTCGAAGGCTTCAGAACAAGATTTCATATTTCAAAACTGTTCAGACTGTTTTGGGATTGGTTACCTCATCAAAGTGGTAAAAAAAAGGTAAAAACACAAGTCAGACTTCTAAAAATGTGAATAGTGTTTATGGTCCTGATAATTTTACTATTCTGGTAACTTTAATGTCAAAGATACACCATGGTCTGCAAGGCTAATTGTCGAAAATGTTAATATCAAATCCGATCTTACATGACGATTGGATTTGACATTGACACTGATTCCCTAGCAGCGAAACATTGCACAAACAACCGTTTGGTAATATTCGAATGAGGCTGGATACAAACAGAAGCTCGATGTGTGGATGTCCCAAGAGCTAATGCAAAAAAAAACCTCACGGATTGAATTTGCTTCTACAAATCTTTGCTACCAATTCTTGAAATGGATGGCAACTGGTGATGAAAGTGTTTCTTTAGAACAGAAGCTTCAGAAGCCTGATTGGGTGGTTCTTATGCATTCACCTTATACGAGTATAAGGTATACATGGCATCATCTGTTTCTGTCTATTAATGGTTTTGCTAATAAAAACTTGCCTCACTAGAGGCTCGTGAAAATCGAGTTCCCAGTTTTTTGCCAATAGTGACGAGGATTTCTATTAGAGAGGCATAATGAAACTACGTTCAAAATGGCAACAAGTTATCGAACAAAGTGGTGCATAGTAAATCAGATCGCTGTTATAAAAGAAAAATCTTTGCTACACCTTTAATATGCTTTCTGAAATTAGACTTAACTGTAAAACCGGCATAGACAAATGCCAGCAGTTGTATAGACAAATAAACAGACAAATACAGACCACAGATATAATAATTATTAATTGTTCAATATAAGAAATAAAAATATATGGACATTTTTTGTGGTTCCAACCAATTTTTAATATATCCTTTTTAAAGACTCATTGGAAGTGAAATTGAAAATTAAAAACTGATAATTATCTTTTAATTCGAAGCTAAACAGCAAACTTTTCCACAAAAACAAAAAAACAAAAAAAACAAAAAATCAAAAATTCAACATTATTTAATTTAATTTTTTTTTTTAATTTTTTATTTTTGTATTTAACATTTCTAAATGAAATGAAAATGTTTAATAATTTTAATTAGTATCAGAACTGTTTGTAGTTTCATTTCAGGAGTTATGAATCAAAATCCAAATTCAATACTGTTTCGATTCGAGTACAAGAAACGGAAACAAATCATTACTATTTAATTACGGCAGCAGTTCTTTGATATAAATAAATATATTTGAAACAATTAAAATCCAATTCATTTATTTTTCGTTGTTTTTTTTTTTTTTGTAAATTCCAAAATTCGTATAGAAAAATTATAACTGAGTTTTTTTCGTAAATGCATAAAAGGCTAAATTATTGATTGGTCAGGCGAAAAAATGATTGATGACAAAACAAAATACAAAGCATTAAGTTCCAATAAAAATTGCATAGTCTTTCAGCGAAATTCAATAATATGTGCTTTATTTTCGAAGAGTAACTAGAAGACCGTATACGGGAGGAACGACTCCGTTTTATATACGTTTGGAAGATATTGATACATTTGTTGGCGTAATTATTGAAAAATATCCAAAACACAAAAAGAGACGTTTTGCGTATTTCAATGACATTCCTCATCGATAATTATCCACTTTTGAACCATTTTTTCTTGATATTGTCGTCGGATAGTTTGCTGTGCGTCTTTTTTCTGTTTCTTTTTATCATTTTGAAAGGGGGAATGAATATCGCTAAAATCATTTTTTTGTCATTACTTGTATGATGTCTCAATTACTTAGTTACTTAAATCTTAAATCTTTAAAAGTACTGATAAGTCATTAACTTTTCCCATTTAATTTGTTATTACATTTTTCGTTATATGCAGTAGTTATAAATTTCAATCAAAATTTATAATTCCGTACATTAGGATAAAGACATGCAAAATTAAAAAATCTAACAAGTAAAGTAGACTGTCATTGTAAATCATACTTTTCTGCTCTTAATATAATACTGTAATTTAATCAAATCGGCCTTAAGGTTTAAAATTGCAATCCTAAATGAAAATAAATTAATTTAGAATTAAATATATAAGTTTTCATTGAAAAAATAACTTAAGTCGATTTATTATGAAAAAAAGAAGCCATCTTTGACAAGCTTATTAATCCACTGTCTAATGACTCCTGACTTTTGTAAAATTTACCGTGCTTTGGTAGGGTGCTCAATTGTTAGATTCGAGATCTGTAGAAGAAGCTACTGCCGAAGGCCGGCTCATTGTTGGATCAAATGCCAAATAGCCAGCGGATTCCTTCCAAAGTCAATAGTAAAATTAAATTTAATATTGTTTTTAAATAGAGGCAGCTCATGAAATGGCTTTGGCCGGCTGCTTATAGAAATTCTACCATGGCGCGAGCAGGTCCTACGATGAATTTTACTAAACAATCAACTACGAGCTCATTTCATAAGCTGGCCACTACGAATCTTGAGACTCGGTTCGTCGCCTCTATACTATGGACCCCAATTGTCATGAATGGAAAAAGTGTTCCAGTATGAAAACATTCATCGTACAAAAAACAATCCGCATTAGGAAAAAATGTGATATTTTGTTATTTTTCTGAAATCAATATACGCTGGAAATTTATAGATATGGGAATAAATACACATTATGGCATCACTACAATTGTAGGTGTCATCATTGAAAGATACTAGAATTATAATTCATTGAAACTAGAACCGAAATTTCGGTTAGGTAAACTGACTTACATATGTCTTCAACAACACCAATTTGCGTCGATGCAGAATTAGACGCAATGCCAGAAGTCTCTATAAAAAAATACTCTGAGTAAAATACAATTTGAATTTTGTGCGATTGAATAAAAGATGTAAATCCAGGTCTAGGTAATCTTACCTTACCCAGAAGAACGAAGCTGTTCTCCGTAGGCTTTAGCGAACTAAATGTCTCCAATGATTGAGGGTAAGATTTGTATCGAACCTTAAACCATTGCTTCTGTTATTATAAAGACCACTATCATTGATTTTATACGGCTGCTAAGGGGCAAATAGCATGGAAATTTTATCAAATTCTACCAAACAAGAAAAATCTGCTTGAACATACTATTCGAACATGTTATCTTTTGGAGCCCACAAAGAGTTGGTTTCTCTAAGTAGTTTAAGCTCTATGATTTAGATACAATTAGATAGTTTGCATGAGAGTTACCAAGGGGGACTTAGTTATACGATCAATTTTTGTCAAAAGCTACAACGCAATACAGTTGACCAAAATTCAAGCACTTGCAGTCTAGGAATTAAAATAAAATTTAAATAAATCGCACAATTTGTGAGAGAGATACCGGAGGAGCTGTCGCAATGTCCTCCATTTTGACCATTTTTGACAATTTGACTAAATTCAGCACAATAGGTTGAAAGGTATGAAACCTTGAATATATGAGTTAAATCGGACATTTGTAGAGGTGGTAATGGAATGGGCTGGGTACCTTCGTAGCCTTATAAATTTATACAATACAAAAAATTAAGTTTTTTGCATACTGGCGTTTAGAAATTAATTAATTATTATATGAAGGAGTGCGCTTAGTCAGATAACTTTTTTAAATCTTGACAAACACAGGCGTCCATTTTCATTCTTGGAATTAGCGCTATCAAACGCATGATTTGTATCAAATTTGATAGAATTCAGTGAAACAGCTTGAAAGACACAACGCTAATAATAAATGGATTAAGCAAATCATTTGTATTTGTCGTGAATTGCGATCAACGAATTTCAAATTACAGAAATTGCAAAAATATTGGCTTGTTCGGAAAGTTCGTTCGTTTTTTAAAAAAAAATTATTTACAGATTTATATACAAGAAAACAATTATTTTAATCTGTTACATAACAGAGCTCTTTAGGAGCTTTTTAATTCCTCTCTCATAAGACTCGCGTGGTTTTTCTGAAAAAAACCGTTCAGTTTGATTTTTCACTTCCTCGTCGTTATGGAAATACAAATCCTTCAAGTGGTTGGTCAGACTGCAAAATAGGTGACGGTCGGACGGAGCGAGGTCTGGGGAGTACGGTGATTGAGGTAAAACTTCCCACCCAAGCTCTGACAGTTTCTGACGGGTCCGCAAGGCAGTGCCAGGCCATGATGGGAGATCGAGGTTGTTTACCAATTCGAGCTCTTTAAAGACCCCGTAAATGGTTGAGACTGATTTTTTGATTATTTCAGCTATTTCCCTAACTGTTGTACGGGGATTAACAATAATTAAATCTTTCACCTCCTCGGAAACAATTTCTTTATGTTGTTCTGATCTAGGAGCGCCCGTTACGGAAAAGTAGCCAGTGGAAATTTGTCTAAGCCATTTCTGGCAAGTTCTTTCATTTGGTTCGTTTTCTTCATAAACAGACTTTATTTTTCGGCTGGCTTTAGCAGCCGTTTTTCCTTTTCGGAAATAATATAGCATAATATGCCTAAAATGCTCTTTTTTGCTCATTTTTTCACATTTTAACACTATTTTTAACGCTATAACCGCTCATGACTAGAACGATAACATAAGTAAACAATAGCGAACAGTTTGGAGAAGGGTTGGGAGAAAGTTATGATAGTGTTTGAAGTAACTCTACGTCTGGAGAAGTGATGTATGGAAAACTAACGAATTAACTGAATAAACTTTACGAACAATCCGAAACATTTTGGAAAATCTAATATTTTGCGTAGCAGACAGCAAAAGGATTAGACCGACATAGCATATTTACAATCTCCGATTGCACAGAATACTAAGATGTGCCGAGATTTAAGCAACTTCATAAACATTTGCGCCATTTATCTTATCTACCACATCACGCAGTTCACTTAAACAACTATGAATCACATTTGGTTGAAGGAAACCTGGTACTTTAAACGCTTCCTTGTGGTTGTTACATTTTTTGCAGTATCAAATGATATGTAGCTTCAATCCTTCGGGTGAAGGTATAAAAACAATGAGGCCGTTTTTTGATGGCAAATATTTTGTTTTATTTGCTCTTCGGGGAACTTAGATGACACCCTACGTATGTCATGTGAGAGATGATGGAATTGGATGCATAGTTTCAATCGCACTAGATGCGCAGCCAAACTAATGCACCACAGATGGTCGTATTAGATCGCAAATATGTATTGAAGGTAATGATGATGAGTATTCAATTTAGTAAGAAAGGTAAATATGATCATAATTTAAATACTATGGCTATTTAAAATATCTGTCATCAATTATTTCAACGCCATTTGCTTGAAAATCTGAGACGCAAAAGAATTGAAGAATAAATCATATCTGAAAATTCTATGTTCATAAATATTTCAATTAAAAAACTATTGCCGCTGAGAGAATTTTTTTCTTTTTTGTTCGTCGCCATTAGAGGTGAACTATTGCCAATAGTCGTCAGTATGTGAAATAAACCAGATGGCGGTTACCAGTTACTCTCTGCCAGTTAGCACTGATTATTGTTTTGCTCGATCGAAAATGAACGAGCAAATGACAACGAAAAACGAGAGATACCTGTGAAGGCACAAATCTCACTGCCGCACCTCGTACGACTGCATTAAACGTGAAAGGGAGCGAGAGAGACAACTCTACAGTTTAAAACGTGAGTTGTTGACAATAACTCTTTAGCGCAAAGCTGATGAAATATGATGACTGCTATTTCACTGCGGTGAGTTAATTGCGTGGTGGTAAAGTGAGCTGATAGGTACATGGTTATGTACATATGTATGTACGTATGTATGTCGGTAGGTAGGTACATATCGAAAGGTGAAAAACAACAGCGTAAGATAAAAAATTCTTAATAAATTTTTTCACGATGGCAATCGAGGGATTTTATATAAGTAAATATTGATTTTTTTTCCATGACGAAACTTACCTTGTTGTATACAATTGCAGGAATTGCAAAAAATAAAAATGATGCGTAGCTGTTGTTGATTTAAATCCTTTGAGCTGGAAAAATAATAATCCTTGCTTTAGTGAAATGAATGCTGGAGGAACTACAAATGTCGTTGTCAAAGATCACACTGAGATTTAATGGAATTTGTGTTTCTTTTATTTTTGATAATGTGCAATTATGGAAGTAAATTTCACCTTTTTTCGAAAATTTTCAATTTTTATCTTTAGCTTTATAGGTTTTCTGTTTAGTAAAATTTATGTTTTACAATATTTTTTGTGTTAATATTTTCCTTTTACCGTTTCGTTTTTATCTTTATTTTCTATGTGATCGTTTATCGCTTCACTTTTGCTCAATTTCAGTGAATAACTAGAATTTTATGGTTTGTTGCTGAAATTTCGGTTCGCCCGACACAATCGTTAACACGTTTTTAACACCTGTTGACGTTTAACTCAACTGAAGTGCTCGAATGTCTGGTTTCGTCTAATAACCGCTTTTGGTAAAATGCGAGTCCAGTTCGCCCGTTTGTATGGCTTACACAGAGTAGTGGTGAAATTCACTCTCCTCAAGTACACACACATACACAAACACACACTTCCACACTCTTTTTCCCGCTCTCGCTCTGGCTTTGCGGTTTCGTTCTCATTTAAATGTGTAGTTATTTTGGGTGCTACGGATTTATCAGATATGTTAAGTACAGTGATGGTACGATGAATGCAACTAAGTGAAACTGATCGTTTGGAGGATTATATGGAAACAACATAATAATGCTGTTTTATCCGTCATCAATGCTTAGTGGCTCGCTTAGGTAAAATAAATTATATCTTTTGCACTATCCCAGACATGAAATTGCATTTTTTCAAAAAATTTGTTTTCTACAAATAGAATGCTAAGAATAGAATGGTCAAATGTAGGCTCATGTTTATTCCGTTTTTGTCTTCAAAATACAGTTATGTTTCGCTTTTTTTTAATAGAGATAATCCATACTGAGATTGGGGCGGACCGGTTTAGGTTCAGATACGGCGCTCAAATATATGTAAATTTCGATGTCACTTCCAACCGCTGCTGAAATTTATGATATTATTTAACAGTAGTATTAGATGCTGTCAAGGAATATATTTTGTTGTTGTACTATTTTGAATTGCATTTGATCAGTTGTTTACTTGATTCTAATTTAATTGATATCAGAATTTAAGGCAAAGACAGAGAAAATTTATAATAAGGTATTTTAAAATGGGGTACAACTGTTGACCTGAGATCCTATATTTAGTATTGGTTCCTAGAAGAGTGATCAAAATTTGACGATAAAGCCAATACATTGTTTGGGTTTTCTAACTAACGAAGGAAGGTTTTATACTTTCATCTGAGGAATATATAATATTTGAAACATCAAATATTTAAAGTACCAAGAATCTTCTGATCAAATGCGTTTCATAACTTTTTGAGTCGATTTGGCGGTTGATGAACAAGATAGCGGTCTAAACCTTTACCAAACATTTAAAATGTTGGCACCCCTTCCGGTACCATTCATACAAATTGACCGAATTTCAGAAATTCAATTTTTCCAGTGTAACTCCACATTCACAGACTGGAGTAACTTAAATTTTTGTTCATCGCATTTGTTGGCAATGTTTAGTAGAATTTGAATGAAACTAGCCTACTAACCATGCCCCTTCTAGTACCTCCAGCACAATATTTAGACCAAAACATTCTTCGATTCATATCCCTTACATGGTTGCAACAAATGTAGCCAAAATTTGGTACACGCTGAGTTTGATCAAGTATGGTTTCGAATTAAAGATGGATAGCATCGCTATATAACGCCTTGTATTCTTAGCGTCATTAATTTCTAGTAGTTGTACTGCATTCAATGAAATTGGGCGTACTTTATGCTTTTTTCGAAGTATATTCTGAAAATTGCCGCATCCCTTTTGAAATCTCCCATATTTCCTCTGTAATCCTTAATTCGTAGAGTGCAGTTATGTAAAAATTTAGGAATTATATTGCATTATAATGCTTCTTAAAACAAATCAACCGGATCTGTAGTAACTCTCATACAAATGACACAATTTTACTAAATATTTTTAGATTTCCTTTCCTTCATTTGCAATAAATTCAATATAATTTAGGGCTCGACAGTTCATTTGACTGAAATTTTTATACTCGTTATACTTTCACCCGAATGAATGAAGTTATATATAATTTGATGCACAAACAATTTAACTTCTGGAAAGTATCATTTAATGTATCAAGTACCTTTCGACTAAATGTATTTCACGACTTTTAACGTCGGTTGATCGTTGTAAATCTATCTGGCTGACAGACATGATGACTGTTTTAAAGATTTATAAAATTTCTTACACCTTGTCACAGCCTGATATTTTGTCAGACCCAACAATTCTGATACATCGCATACAAACTGACTGATTTTCGAAAATCAATTTGTTCACCATATCTTCTCCTTCGAAAATTTTCGTCCAATTATCTTGGTTTATAATAATTGAGAACATTAGAAAAATATCAGTAAAAAAACCCAGCCGTTCAGATACCTTCTATACAATTGGCACAAATATATTCTTAGATTCGTATCGTTTACTTAGTTGGATTAAATTTGTTGAAATACGATACAATTTAAGCTACTTCTAAGGTAATACCTTAAAAAAGGTCCCACACAATCTCATAAAAATTGAGTGATTTTCCGCAATTCAATTATTCCTTTGTATTGGGTTATCAGCCGGTCTGGCAAGGTTGTCAGCTGTTAATTACCTGCCATCCGGAGTGTTATTTATTTAGTGAAAGGTTTGCCATGAATCGTTACAACCGAAGAACGAGTAAAAATAGTTAAAACTTGCTTAAAAGTGGTGATTCTAACGTGGGCTTTCAATTGAACAACATTTTCTTCAGAGTGGAAGCTCACTTCGCTCGGTAGTTACGTCAATAAGCAAATTTGCCGCATATTCTGGTTGGAGAACCCAGAAGTGATTGTGAAAAAGCCATTGCAAAAAAATTGGAAAATTGACCGTTTGGTGTTATGGCCTGAAGATGTTATTGGGCCGTATTTTTTTGAAAACTACCTCAAAAGGATCCACTGTTGCAACCAATCTAGAGGCTGTCATTTAAATGACATTGTATTTCGTACATAATGAAGCAGAAGTTTCATCAAAATCATAATTGGAAACGAAAAATGGATAACCCTATGACTTATATATAGTAGTTTGCAGAAACTTCGATTTTTTATAGCAATGTAGTACAAATCTTTACAAAATTTCAATAAAATTGGCGAATATTCTTAGGTTTCAAACAGTCATACTAAATTCATTCAGATTTGGCATATGTCAAGTCCATAATTGTTGACGGCAGCCGCAAACTTTATATGGACCATGAGTTGTGGATATAGAGCTTGAAGGATGTTGCATACATGGCAACGCTGCAGCCAACAGTAACGTGTATGATGAAGGAACGCTATAAGGAGAAGAAGAAGAAAAAAAAATAGGCTGCGAAAGATAACACAACAGAAAAGAAAACGGGTTGGATACGGAAATAGAAATAAATATCATAAATTCTCTAAAAAGTTAAAATGGAAATATGTTATGGCACGTTATGTAAGGGTGGTGATTAAAAACTGACCATTAATAAGAAGGAGTATTGCAATTGCATGTAGAACTCCTCTAAGTTGGTAGTTCCGAAAATAATGAACTTAAAGAAATTACGCCACTTATTGATGAATACACAGATTGATATGAACTTCCAAGCAATAAACAGGTTAAAATACGACGGAGTTACCTACAACCAGTTCCATCAAATGTTTAAATGAGGCGATCAGAGTATGTTCCCCTAATTCCACGGGATTAACCTTCTGGCCATCGCATCGCATCCATCCATCCATCCATCGAGCCTGTTATGCGAAAGACTAGAATGTGCAGTTTCCGATGTGGATGTGTAGTATTCATACTACCACAAATACTGGTTAAGGCCCAAGTGAACTATTTACAAAACTGAATTTACAAATTTGAATCTGTTAGTTTGGTTTTAATCGGTCGCTGTTTTAAATCTTGATGGAAGGTCGATTTTTTAAATGTTGCCAGGAGTGCAACAGATAATTTTTTTTTCGGTTTTCTGCAGGTTGTGGATAAGGAGTTATAGGGAAGAAACTTTATTTTGAGAAATCAATCAATTTGTGTGGGAGGTACCAGTAGGAGTGGGGCAAAATATTAGAATTATAATCCCCGGAATATTTCAGCCTGTGTCATATTTTAAGAAGTTCCATAAAGATCTACGAGGTTATCATGTCTACCAGCCAGCCAGACATATGGACATCGCCCAATCTGCTTAAAAAGCTATGAAGCGCACTTGGTCAAAAGATACTTGGTAGTTTAAACGCTTGGGTTTGGGTGTTACATTTTTGTCATATCAAATGGTGTATACTTCGGGTGCAGGTATAAAAAATTATATATGTATGTTCATCATTCAGGGTGAAGACATAATCAGTTTGGGAGTAAACGGAAATACAACAAAGTAATTTGTTTCGACGAACAAAGAGTCTATTCGTTTGGGATATAGCGTGATCCGTGATATCTATACTTTTGGAGTGGCGAAAGATTTCATCTACTTCGGCTCCGCTTTCAATAATGTAAATGATATCAGCTTCGAAGTTAGTAGGATAGTATTGCTTGCAAACACATACGGTTAAACGATTTAATAATCAATTCTTTTAACGCCGAACAAAAATCTGACACTACTCCTACATTCTACGTACTACATCGACGTAGTCAAGCGTAACCATATACATACATACATGTTAAGCGGATGGAAAAATCTTCGACAATGAACCCGAAGGGCGGCATACAAGAACGCGACCAAAATCCCCTTGGAAGTATAAATTTTCTGAGAAGCTATTAAAACTAGATTCGACGATTTAAAGAAGAATTTCAGAAAGCCGAAGTGCCTGATAGAATTTTCTACGCGCAGCGCATTAGAGAGTAATATATTTTGTAGTCGCCATCGAACAAATTAGTTGTACTATTAATATTTAAAATGTTAGATTCTTATCTCGTTATTATTGCAAACAGCTGCATTTGACAATAATTAAAATATTTAGAACACTTTCCATTCATGCAATTTGCCGCACATAGCGACCGATTACTATAATAGATTCGATCTCTCATCGGCTTTGTTATTGACACACACAAGAGACCCCGTGTGCATAACAACAGATTTTCGCAGATGTGTGAGTGTGACTCTGTTGTTATATGAGCCCCATGTGGATTACAGATGCGTTTTTTTTTTGTCGACGGCTTGTTTTTGTTTGTGAGCATTTGTATCTTTACAACGGCACTCAAAACGAACGCCCACGATTTCTATGAAAATCAGGTAGCAAGAAAAAGATAATATGGTGGGTTATGAGTGCATGAATACGGGAAAAGTTATAATTCACCATGGTTTAGGACTGAACTCAGAATTTGTATACGATTTTATTCCTTCGCATTTCTAGTCAAGTACTGAACCGCTAACGATCACTGGTATAGTTTATGAAAATGTTACATCCTAAGGGTATGCTATAATATTAAAAGGAAACATATGTTCGCATCAATAGGGAATAGGGATCTCCTTTTGAGATGTTTAATAAATTAGCAAAAAAAAAAAAAAAAATACTTAAAACTCTTATTTTGATAAGGCCAGTCGTGACATAACATTAGAATCTGGGATAATTTTTCCTCCCTCTGAATCTGGAGGAAAAATATATATTTGTCACAGTTGCCTTAAAGTACAAAATACAAGTCAGACATTCTAAATTTTGGTAAGAAATGTAGGATAAGGGTATTTTTATGTCATTTCGCCTGACTGATATTATTGTACTGGTATTTTGTATTTCTCAACTGTCACGCCCACAGAAAAGTTTGTCCCTTTGTAAGTAAGGGGTGGCGCATAAGTAATGTTAACGGCGACTATATTGAATGCATTCTTGTGCATGATTTGGTTTTAACTCGTGTACATTGCATCTTAAATTAAATTGCATCTTATATGGAAAAAGATGTAACATTTGTAAAATTCTTTGCAAAGACCTAACTGCTGAGAACGTCGCTTGGTGGAAGTTTCGGGGTTTTCCTCAATACTTTCATGCACTCGAGCAATGGTCACTTCATTTCGAATTGCACGGGATCTTCCAGCACGCGGAAGATCACAGACAGCCCCTTGTTGCCTAAAACGCTGAACCAATTGGTAAATTATTGGAGCGCTAGGAGCATTTCGAACATAAAAGAAATTTCGATATGATCTGAATAATCTAATGCTGACTTTCAAAGTAAAATTGAACAACTTTGGTTCTTTGTTCTGTGCTGAATTTTTCCATCATAAATTTTCCAAGTATTATTTAGTTCATTCTGTGAAAAAACAAAAAAAAAAAAAAATAATAAAATAAAAGAACTTAAAGAAAAAATTTGTTCAGCGTTACTTATGCGCCACCCTATACGAGGTGCGATAAAACAAACGGGGTTTTCAAATTTCGTGAGTTACGTATGTTCGATTTTCGCATTTGTTTTAGTTATGTTGGTACACATGTCTGTTATATATGTTGACAATATCAGCCATTTTGGATTGTCAGTTTGTTTTTGACAGATAAAATGGTTAGTCGTGTTTTGATGTGCTCTTCGATTTTTTACTATTCGAAAAAATGGATCAAAGAAATTGTGTTAAGTTTTGTGCAAAAAATGACATCAAATGTGCAAGGACATTTGAAATGTTGACTGTGGCGTTTGGCGAGTCTACTATGAGCTGAACACAACTTCAATTGTGGTAATACCGGTTTAAGGAAGGCCAAGAAGATGTCAATGACGATGCTCGTCCTGGTCGCCCGAGCACGTCAAGTTCGGTCAAATGTGAAGGTTTTGCTCACTGGTTTCTACGATTGCAATGGCGTGGTGGAAGGAATACTACCTTGAAGTTATGCGCCGTTTGCCCGAAACAATTCGTCAGAAACGCACCTAACTGTGGAAAACCTAATCATGGATTTTGCACCATGCTAACGCACCAGCTCACATGTCGATACTTGTGCGTGAGTTTTTGGCCAAAAACAAAACCGCAATCATGCCTTAACCATCGTATTCACCGGACTCGGCCCCCGCTGGCTGTTTCCTCTTTCCAAAATTAAAGACACCGATGAAAGGAAAGCGTTTACTATAGCGTTTACTATACTATAGCGTGCTACTATTGAGGAGATAAAAGCAAAATCGAAACAGGAGCTGTTGGCGATACCAAAAAGCGCTTTTTAGAAGTGTTTAGAGGATTGGAAGAAACGCTGGCCGTATCTATTAATTGACATCGTATATTTTCAGTTAATAAATAGCAATAACAACATCCTTAAAATCCTCATATGGACAAAGTTTTTTTCGCTCCATTTCACTGATTTTTACAACCCGCTATCTATAGCACAGAGGACAATATATGGATCCATCAACAGATAAGACTATTTAAGACAGTGACCTAGGACTATTTGTGTGACTATTTAACCTGAACCCTTTTACCTTGAAATTTTTGACCTTCGACAACTGAAACGTAAAATATCAAACTTCATTATTTATCAAGCAAACAAATGAAATCACATACATGCTCATACAATGTGCATCCGAGTGTTGCATTTGCTTGAAACTGGCTATCTATTGGCTTCATAAAACAAATATCTTTGTCTACACGAACTTTACTATCTGCATACATAAATCATCATTTGTATAAATTGAATTTAAGAAGTCTGTCATTGACAAATCCCATCATATCATAACATGTGACAGATATTCATCTGCTTAGTTTTACCACACGCACACACACTTATATGTTTTGTATATATATAAATCGCCTCAAACTTTACTATCGATATTTACAATTTTCCTTTTAAACTGCAGTTTCCTTAACTTTAGGCTAATATTCAGATGTCAATAAATTTCAATTCCACTCAAAGTCAAAGGAGTAGTAGAAGAAGAAAGAAACCTACTCGCTTCCATTGAAAGGAAACTCACCGAGATATCGAGTAAACTTAATGTCATATAAAGTGCATAATTCAAAATGACGTTACAATCAACTCCTAATGAAATGGCCAATTCGTATGAATCCACAAAGACTTGGCCATAATGGCAACTGGCAACCGATCAACCAACAAGGAGACCTCTGTGGCGAACAGTCGAAGAAGGTGGGCAAGGAAAGAAATATGGACAGGCAACAACAAGTTTGAAGTTATACGAATATGAGCTAAGCGAGAAAATAGCCAGCATGGTAAAGGCTTAAACTGGTCAAATTGCACATATGGTCAATTTGAGACAATAAACAATTGATGGAATTGTTGGCAACAATTTGCAAACGACTGCAACAACATAGACACAACAGCAATAACAATAACAATAATAAAGAGGCAAAACTGTCAATGATATTGCATGTTGCACTGCGGCAGACAGACTGATGGACGTAGCAGCGGATGAGTACTTACATGCACTCATGCATATACTCGTACATACGCCAACATATGCATTCAATTTTGAAAGGATCAAACTATGAGGTGTAAAAGTGGCATGATGGAGATTCCGGATGAGAAAATGCACGCCATGGTAGCCATTTTTTAGGCCAGCAACGTTACATCTTCCTTTGGTGCTAATTCATTACGGTAGGCCGCAGGACATCGTGAGGAGGGTCTAAAAAATATAGGTAGGACTAAATTTGGAATACGTATTGTCTATTTAGTGTGCATATAATTAATTTAAATTAATATTACATTTGTATTACGAGTTTATTTGCATGGCATTAAAGGCTTCAATTAACAGAGTATGAAAGAAACGATTTGGTCAAATAAAATATGTTGTGTTCGATTATCTGATGCCAGTGTTAAGGTAAATCCATGATACTTCCGAGGATTTCGTCCTTATTGTCAAAAAAAAAAAAAAAATACTGGGAAACTCGATTTTCACAAGCTTATCTTGATGAGAACTTTTCACCAATGAAATAATTCGCCATAGACAAGAACAGGTAGTAAGCACTTTGCGGCAGGCGCAGGCTACAAGGTGGATACTTTAGAACCTTCCAATCGAGCTCCCCGAGCTTCTGGCGAGTCAATAACGATGTGTATGGGCTGGCGCTGTCCTGATTTAACACAATTCCTTTCCTATTGTCCAAAGCTCGCCGTTTCTAGACTGCCAGACTGCTTCCATCAGAAGGCCCAAATATTGACACTACGGGCACAAATTACAAATTTGGCTGTAGGAGCAGCAGCTCAATCTAGATGTTTCCTGGCAATCCCAATAGTCGTACTGCTAAACCTTACTGGCTGTCAACACTGACTTGGCCTTATTATTAGTGACTCGCCTTAGCATGATTCGACCACGGCCGTTTTTACCTGACGTAGTCGTAACCGACACAATTTTTAGCGCAGGTTGCCATCCGTTCCAGAAATGGGTCGATTATGTTGCGATTCTGCAGCGATTCGTAGATGAAAATGCGGTCCATGACTTTTTTTTTGTGT
>JAHXMU010024367.1:0-39718 GCA_019455685.1 Philornis downsi
GTTATGGCGTTGCCAGATGGGTCCGTCGAATATGGGCAACCCTGTATGTACTTAGTTACTCTCACTGATGTTTTTTAATATTTTGTTTTATGTTTTAAAAATTTGTGTTTGTGGCGTATTATATGTCATTTAAAGCTTAAATATTTAAAATTAAAGCTTAAATTATTAAAGCTTAAATATTATATGTTTTTAATTGATATTGTATGTAAGTAAATAAAATTTAATTGATTTTGTATGTAAGTAAATAAAATTTATAATATGCTTTTTGTTCATCAACTATTTAAGAGTTTATTATTTATTATATACTTTTCATTATACACTTTTTATAACAAATATTACTTTTATTATTTTGTATTATTGTTTTTTTTTTTTATTTATGTTTATATTTTTCTAATTTGTAAGGAATTTTGTTTTATATTATTTTATGTTAAGTAATGTGAATGAATAATTGTAATGAATCCCAGCTGGCATACGTCAAGTATAGTAGCTGCGTAGTATTAAATAAATAAATAATAATTGTAAGGTAGATTTTCGTATAAGACAAATTTCAAAAACTTTAAATTGTTATAATTGTATGTTGTTAAAAACATATGGCTAAGAAGTGAGAAATGCCGCAGGCATTTGCACATTTTTTTTTACTGAGGTATTACATTAATTGTATCTGATCAAAATTGTAGTCACTTGTTGACCCTAAGAAGTTATTATTATGTTATTTTTTGGATACTCCCTTTCTACAGGTTTTCTTAACAACAACAATTTGAACAATTAATAGAGTCACTAAGGTGAAAATGAGCCTCATCGATGATAAAAAATTGATGATCGATGATAAAATATTGCTATTGCAAAACAAGCATTCACTTGGATATGACCTAATCTAACAGGATAATCAATTAATTTGCCCTAATTTTAATTATAATAAATCTACAGCGAAATCACGCTAAGATTTTTTTTTCTCCGAACATGTAATGTTCTTTCTATTACAAAAATTTCCCCTAAAACGAAATCTTTACCAGATATAACAACCTGTAAGCATTATATTTAAAGTAGACGATGACTTCTTATGACCAATTTATAAGACTGCACTATCTTTTTAGGATTTCATAAACATATTTGATTTAGATTACGAGTATATCCGGTATGTTTCAGATTCTACTTTGAAGTAAAAGTAGTTTGAAATCACTTCAATTTGACACTTGGGTGTTCTGAATTTTACTTTTTACTTTTCATTTCTGTTTTGTTTTCGAACATCAATTCGTAATGAATTGCATTGTTCTAGAAACTACTTTTAGGCAAAAAGAAGTGGTTTAAAAATACTTTGAAATTTTATTGTGAAACAAAAATTTTTGCAAATAAACATGTAAGTATAATAAATAAAAGTGGTCACATTCCTTTGGTTGGTTTTCCTTGTTTGAAGGGGAAAACACAAGAATACAACGCAGGATGCAATAATGCTACGTTTTATGCAAAACAATCCAGACCTGGAAAAAGGGGACCATGTAAAATTGGAAGAATTATGGAATCTTTTTGCGGCTTAGTAATTTCCACGTGAGTTCCATCAATGCATCCTTCTACACTGGGAATACCAAATTTTTGCATGAAGTGGCGCTTAGACAAATTTTGTTCAACTGTCATTTTCAATTTAATCCACCTAGGACAAATATATTTTTCTAGAACAATAAGCATTCGATTTAAAATTTTGCAGGTGGTGCTCCGTGCTAAGGCCACATTAGTGTATTTTCCGACCCCTCGTTGAAATCCTCCTTCTGCTAAAAATCTTAATGTGGCAGCAAGCTGTAGTTCTGCCGGAATGGATGACTTGGGCAGTCTCAATTTTATGCAATGTAAAATGTTACGAAATGCATCTTTGTTGATGCGATAATTTTGTAAAAACCTAATAGTTTTTATTAAAAGTATATTGAATGTACTTAAGTACATACATGTGTGTACTTAGGTAGTGTCGCCCATATCCAGAGGATTTGAGTGATCCCGCAAAATCCGCCTTCGTAATTTTGCTCTTGCGTATTCATTGGTTTGGTATACAGGGGACACTAACACCGCATTCATTATTTATTTATCCTTTATTTATTTATTTGTCCCTATTATTTATTTATCCTTTAATTTTATGCAAAAAAAAATCACAAATAGTAGTTTTAATAACTAAATTTTATTTTCAAGTCAATATCAGCTGTTTACAACTTCTGCTTTCGAACTTCATTTCATATGAGAAAATGAAACAACAAACCGCTTCATTTGCAGAACATCCAAAACAAAATGTTAACTTTTCAAATCGTATTTTACTTTAATTCTACTACTTTTTTGGGACATACTTGATAAACTTATTATGGAAATATACAAAATAGTTATGGAAAAACTAATTTGCACAATATCTCAATCCTGTTATGCGAATTTGTAAATACGTTCAAGAGTGTAAAACATAAATAAGGAAGAATCTGAAAAATTAATTTCGATTTCTTTCCCCGCTCACATGATACTTTTGTTATTTTTGAAATGTTTTAGCTCAGCTGATTAAATTGAGTACTTCTAGCTCCAATTTGTGATATGTCATAACATTTTCAGTGGCCAGTTTGCTTTTCGCTTTGCAAATATGCAAGCGTAAAAGGAGTATATTTTGATCTTTTAAAAAGGCAAAAAATACACGAACTGATGTCGGGGTATTTGTGACGTGTATTGAACTGTCCAAAATTAATTCACGAAATTCCGTTCTGAAATTTCATGCTCAAAAATTATCATTTGATTAGTCGGAGAAATAAGAAGTAAGTACTAAGAAGAAACCAACTCTCTCTGGGCTCCAAAAGATAAAATGTTCGACTAGTAGGCTCAAGCAGAGTTTGTAATCATGGTAGTTCAAGTCCATGGCTATTACTTATATAAAACACATGACAGTGGCCTCTACATTAGTATGCGGTCCCAAAACTAGCCGACTTAAAGTATAGATAGTGCCAGTAGTCTGAACACATTTATTTCTTTTTTTTTTTTTGAAAAGTGGCAACCATATAAAACATATGTTTTAAGTTTCAAGGCACCGCATTGTTTAGTATCTTTATTTAAGCCATCAAAAGTAAATGATTTCAGTGAATTTGTAAACATGGAAAAAATTGGTCTCCGTTATGTAATTCAATATTTTCATTTAAAAGGTCTCATTCCAATCTATATTAAAGCCGAGCTAGATTCTACTCTGGGTCTCTGAAGTCTGCTCCTTCCTTTACGTCTGTAAAATATTGGGTAGCATAGTTTAAACGAGACCATAGAAACTGCCAAGACGAACACCGTAGTGGATCCACAAAATGGTGTTGGATGATCATCGGCTGAAGGTACGTGAGCTAGCTGAAATGATAGGCATTTCAAAAAGTGCAATACGTCGTATGTTGACCGAAGATATGAAGATGAGAAAGCCGTACGCAAGATGGGTGCCGCGCTTGCTTTCAATAAAGCAAAAATATCGTCGTGAAGATGTTTCAGTAAAATGTTTGACGATGTTTCGCCGCAATAAAGTTGTATTTTTGCGTCGATTTATAACTATGCGTGAAACATGGGTCCATCATTTCACACCTGAGACAAAGGAACAATCAAAGCAGTGAATCGTGTCCGAAGAAGGCGAAGACGGTTCCATCTGCAGGCAAGGTCATGGCGTCTGTTTTTGGGGTTGCGCGTAGTGAGTAAGAAAATCCACAGAATGGTATTGGATGATCGACGGCTGAAGGGTCGTGAGCTAGCTGACATTATAGGCATTTTGAAAAAGTGATATACATCGTATATTGACCAAAGATTTGCAGATGAGTAAATCGCATATCGACCGAAGATTTGAAGATGACAAAGCTGTGCGCAAGATGGGTGCCGCGCTTGCTTTCAATAGAGCAAAAGCAGCGTCGTGAAGATGTTCCAGTAGTGTGTTTGGCGATCTTTCACCGCAATAAAGTTGAATTTTCGCTTTAATTTAGTAGTATTACAATAATACACAAATTTTAAATTTCCGAACGGATACAAATTTTAGGTCTTCTATATTTCAACGTTTCATTAAGAATGAAAAATTTTAAAACAATTCATGAACTTAAATGAAAAACATAACTGATTATTATAGAATAATAGTACAGTAGAATGTAGCCGCCGCACATGGATGAGACATGGTCACACCTAAAGCAAAGGTACAGTCAAAGCAATGGGCTGGAATGGGAGAATCGTGTCCAAAGAAGGCGAAGACGGTTGCATCTGCAGTCATGGCGTCTGTTTTTTGCACGCGATTTTTATTGATTATTTTCAGAAAGGAAAAATCATCAACGGTGAATATCGTGGTAATTTATTGCAGCGTTCAGGTGATGAAATTATGAAAAAAGGCCGCATTTGGAGAAAAAGAAAGTGTTGTTTCATCAAGACAGTGCTCCAGTTCACACTGAATGACTGAATTAAATTTCGAATTGCTTCATCACGCACCTTATTCGCCAGATTTAGCTCCCTCGGACTATTTTATATTTCCAAACTTGAAAAAATTGCTAAATGATTTGCCAACAATGAAGAGGTGGAGTCTGAGATTGATAGCTATTTTAAGAAGTTTGACAATTCTTACAATAAACAGGGCATAGAAGCTATTGAATTTCACTGTAATAAGTATATCGAGCTAAAAGTAGATTATGTCGAGAAATAAAGAAAATGTTTTCCCTATTTTTTGTGTCTTCCCTCGTACCCCCATGTGATTTCAGGTGTAATTGGAGGCACTTAGTTTGCTTTCACCTGTGGAGAGTGCCTGAACTAGAAGAGTTCGATTTTCTGGTGTATATTGCCCTCTATGGTATGAAATCATAAGTTCGATTAGTTCGAGAATTTGCAGAGAAGGTAAAAGTATAACACACGATTAATTGCAAATCATTTGAAATGACTTGCTGGATATTTTGATTCCGCACGAGCTAAAGGACATATCTTCAATAGATTCCCTTGTAAGCACTTGTAATTTATTATTTAAACGCAACCACAATGATGCATTTTTTTAAAGCGCATCGTCACTTGGGATGAAACATTTATTTCTTATAGTAATGTCAACCGGAAGCTATGCTGGTCCTTGCAAAATTAACGAGCTTAAACTTCATCAAAGTCTGATTTGCACCAAAAATGAGTTTGGTGAACTTTTAAGAGAGTGACTTACTGTCAACTGTTTCCTAGGACGAAACTCACTAATTCTGAAGTCTATTATCAACAATTAGTGAAGCTTCATGAACCACTGAAAAAAAATAAAGCTAGAATTAGTTAATCGCAAATGCGTGATTTTTTCACCGCGACAAAGTCAGGCTCAGGACACATATTTGCAAATTCGACAAAAAATATAGGAAAGCCACCTTACAATCTAGATCTGGAACCTTCGGATTTTCATTTATCTCGGAAACTTTAAAAGTTTTTGAACGAATAATCCTGCAATAGGGATAAAGACTTCAAAGCCGCATTGTTATAATACTTTTTTGAGAGAATCAATCATTCAAAAAGTTGTCTGAACGTTTCCCCAAGATCATTTACACTTATATTGTAAATTAAAAGTACTCATTTGAACAAAAAAATTTTAAATTATTTTCTTGCCGGCCTAATAAAATCCACATAGAGCGTTATGTTAAAATATTATCATTCGAAAAATATAAGAAATATAGCTTCTTTCTGAACTTTTCAAAACGATATCTCTCGAATCACAATTAAAATTTAAGTGTCGTGTTTTGTCGGTTAGAATTGATCAAGCAACGTGTTACGTTTGCTGGACCATTTGAATATAATCAATTGCCAGTATACTTGAAAGAAACTTCACTTTTATCAGCTTTTAAAGTCCAATTAAATCAATATTTGATAGATAATTCGTAAATACTTCTAACATACAGTGATGTGAAAAATAATAAGGACACTAATCTCAAACTATAACATTTGATCAGAAAATAAGTAAAAAGAGAAATTGCTAAAAATAACTGTACTTATTTTTAGGTAATATATTACAAAAACGAGTTCCATTATGTTTTTTAAATTTGTTGTTTTTATTTTAAATTTTTTTAATAAATTAAACTTAAAATACAAATTCACCCTGTGAAAAAAATAAGGACACTTGGTGTTTTCATCTAAATAATACTATATCATTAAAAAAAAAGAAAAGATTTACAATTGATACTGTTCTAATATTGTTTTCCAGTGGTTAATATTTTGTTAAGGCTCCTTTGTTCTTTAAAACTGCTAGGCATCGTCGGGACATAGAGTCAACAAGGTTTTGACAGACTGAAATCGGTGAAATCATTTCACGCAGCCTGAATTAATTCCCATAGCTGATCGCAATTCGTGAGATAATTTCCTCTAATTGAAGTTTTCACGATATTCCACAAATTCGCGATCTGATTTAGATCGGGAGACTGCGCAGGCCATTCTTATAAATTTATCTTGTTATTCCCAAACCACGTCTTGGTGCACTTTGCCGTATGTTTGGAGTCATTGTGCTGTTGGAACGCTCATCGCAGTGGCATATTTTCTTCGGCATAAAGAAGCATACAATTTTGTAGAATGTCAACATAATCTGTTGCTTTCATAATGTCCTGTATAGGATACAGTGGCCCAACACCATAGTAGGAAAATGATCCCCAAACAATGATATTATCACCGCCGTGCTTTACCGTCTTAAGAGTGTATTTTGGATTGTATTCCGTATTAATTGGTATTCTTACAGTATGAAGACCCCTATCTGAATTAAATAAATTAATTTTTTATCTCTTTCCGACCATAGAATATTTCTCCATTTTTCTTAAGGCCAGCATGACTGAACTTCAGCAAATTTTAGCCTTTGTTGTACGTTCTTCTTCGACAACATTGGTACATTTCTAGCACTATGAGCTTTAAGACTCTCTTTAATAAGTGTTTTTCGAATTGTTGATGTGTCAATTTCTATGTTTAAATCATTTTGTATCTGTTTCGATGAGATAAATGGATTTTTTTTTATACATCGAATGATTCCACGTTTAACTGCAGGTGTGATTTTCTGGTTTTCTACCACGTGTTTCTCTTGCCGGAATCCATTTGACTGCATTTTCAACCATTGTTTCTGAAATTCCAAGCAACCTTGAAATTTTTCTATAAGAATTTCCATCTTTATGCAAATTTTTAATACAGGGTGGCCCAAAATGACCGAAGTGGTGTGAATTGCTTATAACTTTTTATTTAAGACATATTTTTTAAATTTTTTTTTAAATACAGTAAATTTACGGGGAATATTTTTAGATTAGTTATTAAAAATGATATCCCGCAAGTGGTGGCCATTTTCTGCTTCGCACAAATGTGCTCTTTCCAACGCATTTTCCATGACCTTTCGCAAAATTTCCGGTGTTATGTTGTTAATTTCGTCTCGAATATTGGATTTTAATTCGTCAATAGTCCTGGGCTTATTAACATAAACTTTCCCTTTTAAATAACCCCAAAGGAAAAAGTCTGGAGCGGTTAAATCCGGAGAACGCGAAGGCCAATTAAAATTGCTTGTACGCGAAATTATTCTTTCACAAAATATGTCGCGTAAAACAGCCATTGTGGCCCTCGCAGTGTGCGCTGTGGCTCCATCCTGTTGGAACCATATTTGGAACCATATGGGCCAATGATCCTTTCTGAAGAAACACCGCACCAAACAAACTGGGTGTAATTGTCGTTGATGAAGTACTCTCGGGTTTTCCGTAGCCCATATCCTACAGTTTTGCTTGTTAACGAACCCATTTAATTGGAAATGGGCTTCGTCACTCATAACTAAGTTGTGAATAAAATTAGGATTCTCTTGTGCTTTTGCTGGAAATAAATTGCATAGTCAGGTCGTTGCTGGTAATCTGTCGGTTTCAATTCTTGGACAATTTGAATTTTGTATGGAAACATTCTTATGCTATGCAAAATTCGCTGCAGCGACCCTCTTGAGTTGTGTCGAACGTCTTCTGGTTAGTGTTTGTGGATCCTCCTGAATACTCTCCTGTACCACTTGAATATTGTCATCCGTGTGCACCGTTCGTCGTCTGCCAGCACCAGGAAGGTTCCTTGCTGCTCCTTGTTCTCGAAAATTTGCAACAAGACGGTTTATTGTTGACTGAGAGGGTGCAACCCGCACATTAAATTGACGACGGTATGCACGCAGGGTCAACACAATGGACCGTTGATTTACAAAGTAAATTTCAACGATTTGGGCAAGTTGTTCAGTTGTGTATTGCTCCATTATAAATTCTCCAAGTCTTCTTTACAAAATACTAAAAAGAAAAGAAAAAAAAAATTATAATAAAAAAGTTATAAGGAATTCACACCACTTCGTTCATTCTGGGCCACCCTGTAGTTTTTCTTAGGTCATAGTGCTTAGATTTTACAACATTTTGCTGTTCTTAAGTTTGAATTGAATTTAAAGTTTCATTAAAATCACTCTTCTTACCTTTTGTACACAAAAAAATTATTTTTAAAAGTTTTGATGTTATTTTATTTTAGTTAATCGACAAACTTTCGTTATTAATTCGCACAATCACAAAACCAACTGATCTCTGCTTAATAACCTATTTTTTTTAAATGTATACAAATTCTAAGAATTTTTGTAACGGAACTTGTTTCTGTAATATATTAGCTGGAAATTAATACAGTTATTTATGAGCACTTCTCTCATTTTACTTATTTTATGATCAAATATTATTGTTGGGCATACGTGTCCTTATTATTTTTCACATCACTGTAGTTTTTTTTTTATCTCTCCTATTATTAAATATTTTAATGTTAATATTTGTTATAGTAGTATTACATAGATGATTTTAGTTGCCTATTAGCCCCTATAAAGCAAAAAAAAAATTGCAGTTATCTTATTAAACTGTAATAAATAATTTATTTAAAAAAAGAACCAAAAAGTCATGAGCTGTTTTATATGATCCTCTTAAGGTAAAATACAATTTCATATGTTTTTGTAGAACCGTGTAATTAAATGAATGTTTACCGAAATTAATTGCAATTTCTAATTGATTTAATCATATCTTTCGTTGGCTCCCAGTGATTTATGTTTCTACCATATATTCGGTTAAGGGTTATCACTGGCGATATTATAATGACGCAAAAATTTCGTTGTGAAAACACTCTGTGCGTTTTGCTGACGAAACTGATGCATTCTATTTCGTCAGCCATAGGAAAAATTATCAAAAATATGCATTGTTGACTCTTTTTAATAAATAAATACTTATGAATACGTGTGTATTCGCTACTGAGAGCTAGGGTGTATTTTTTTTCTTTGGGGTCTGGCCAATTTACAGATAAAATAAATATAGCGTTACGTCGATAATCATAATGGAGGAAAATGGGCAGAATTCCTACATTTCACATCAATTTATGCATTTAGTCTAGAAAATTCCAAGCTGGCTTTTAACGCAAGTCACATTATCAAATAAATCAGACAACAAATTTTGGCAATTAGCCAAATTTTTTGGGAGATAAAATTTATCCGACTATGCGTCCTCCCTGTGGGTAAGCGGGTGTTTCCTAGGATGCTTTGTACCGCTTGCCCCTAAAACGCAAAGCCTCTCTACCCGAGCCTGTAATTAAGCAGGCAAAGGGTGATGCTTTGCGTAAAAAACAAAGTAGTGTGGCCTTGTGCCAGGCATCCTAGGATTATGTCTTCTGATCCACCTATAATATGACATCAAACTGACCTTGGAACTCGTTTTTCGAAAACCAAGTAAAGGGGAGAGTCATAGTTTAACAAGACAATTACACACCCTGGCAACAGGAGCGGACATAGAGAAGACGTCGAGAAATATCGGGAGATTTATCTTCTCTGTTTTAATAGTCGTGCGACCAAGGAGTTCCTTCGTGGAGATATATGATTAATAGACTAGAGGAGCATGGCATTAATTTGCTGTGTTGATATTTTCTCCTCGGACATTGAAAATCTATGCCGTAGATAATGGATTACCAGTTCCATGCGAGGTATGATAAAGCAAAACTGGAGTAGCTTGTCTGCGAAACCCAGAACAGAGGGTTTTTCTCTTCTGGTAGCACGGGTGACCAGGGGCCCAAGGAACATTGTTCCTTCCTGGTCGATGACGTTGGAACCCTTGTGGGAGCATCGTGCTGGTTGTGGTTGCCCGAACATGTGATTTCAGTGCTTTTGCGTTGCTTCAGGTTGCGTTGCTGAAGGAAGGCAGAAGCTTGGAAAACACTGTTCATGTCTATTCGAGGTTTTCCTAGATTACCTCAACTCCTAACCGGGAGGTAGCTCACTTGATACCAAGTGACTGCAAAAGTACTTTGGCCGAAAGAGGAAGCGAGCCCTGAGGAAGTTTTTCCAAAGGGACCTACTTCTAATCTCATAGGTAGTTCGACTAATCCTTTCGGGATTAGTTTGGGTAGCCCAAAGCGGCGCCTGCTACCGCAAAAAGAAAAGAATTATAACCAAGAAGGAATTATAGAAAACAGCATCATGTGTGATGACACACCATGAGTAAGGCCTCACGGGGAGACTCATGTAAATATACACAGTTGATTGATGCGTCCTCCCTATAAAAGGGAATAATATAAAGATTCCAACTCGCTCGCCTTAGATACTCTCCGAATGTCGGGCGAACAAAATGTTTCCAATGTTTGATGCAACGATTAATATTATTACCAGTAGGTTATAGTTTAATTATTTCCTTTGATATTTTGCGTTGGCCGGGTCATGTTGTGCAGATGGACCCAAACGCTCCAGCACGGAAAGTTTCCGACAACGAACTCTATGGACGGCGCAGAAGAGAGCGACCAAAACTCCATTGGAAGGACCAGGTTTTTGAAATATTATCGAAGCTTGACGTGGCAAATTGGAGAAGAAGCGCAGGAGATCGAGGCGCCTGGCGGCATATAATAGATAAGGCTATCTATTCCAGTCGCCACATAAGAAGAAGAATAGTAGCGTATAATAGTAGTAGATATCAGACTGGTAAATATAGTAGCAAATTTTTCTTGTTTAATAGAGTTTGATAGCATTTTGGTTTAAGCCTAGGCTATTATGAAATCCATATGAAATCTATGGCAATGGCCTCTGTAATAATACCATTGCGTGCCTTCAGGTGAAATATGAATCTTCTTTCTAAAACTTTGGACACATTTAGTTTGCTTGAACCTACGAAAAGTGTCAGAGGTGAGCGAGTTTATTTCTCTAAGTAATTTAGCCTCTGTGCTAGTGGGCTCAAGCAGATTTTTATTGTTTGATAGAGTTTGATAATATTTCGATTAAAGTCCATACTATTCACAGGTCATCAGTCATATGAAATCAATGGAAATTGTCTCTATAGTAACACCATTACGTGCTTTCAGGCTTAATATAAATCTTCTCCCTAAAACATTGGGCACATTTAGTTTGCTTGGGCCTACGGAGAGTATCAGAGGTGAGCGAGCTGGTTTCTCTAAGGAATGTAACCTCCATGGTAGTTGGCTGAAGTAGATTTTTATTGTTTGATAGAGTTTGATAATATTTCGATTAAAGTCCACAGTATTCACAGGATATCAGTCATATGAAATCAGTGGAAATTGTCTCTATAACAACACCATTGCGTGCTTTCAGGCGTAATATAAATCTTCTCCCTAAAACATTGGATACATTTAGTTTGCTTGAGCCTACGAAGAGTATCAGAGGTGAGCGAGTTGGTTTCTTTAAGCAATGTAACCACTGTGGTAGTGTGCTAAAGCAGATTTTTATTGTTTGATAGAGTTTGATAGTATTTTAGTTAAAGTCCATCCTATTCACAGTTTATCAGCCATATGAAATCAATGGTAATTGTCTCTATAATAACACCATTGCGTGCTTTCAGGCGTAATATAAATCTTCCCTTCATACCTTATAGGAACTCAATTTGCATGAGCCTACTCTACGTAGCCTACTCTTAGGTGAGCAAGATGATTCCTGTATAGTAATTTCTTATCTATGGGCACTATTCAGGAGGCTATATTCCTCCTGGTACCTCCCATACAAATCGGCCAAATTTCCGAAATTTTATTGAATAGTAGCATTTCACAAAATGTTAATAAAGATGAGTCGATAAGGGCAGTTTTCTGTACTAAAGATGTCAACAAAGACAGTTTCCTATATGAAAAGTGTCAACGATTTTCTCTATAATAAGCATCAACAAAGACTCTTTTCTGTATGAAAAGTGTTCACAAAGACTGTTTAATAAATATGCTTTTCTGTACGTAGATTGCCAGGAAAGGATGCTTTTTCTCTACGGGGACTGATCATAAGACACTGTCCTTTAAGAAAAATATCAATGAAGACAGGTTTCTGTGTGAAAGCTGTCAATATAAATAAAACTTTCTAAAAAATCTTTTAAGCGAAAAGTGTCAATCAAGACAGCTTCTATACAAATCGTATCAATAAATACATTTTGTATATGAAAGGCGTTTAAGCAGATATTTTCTCATACTGAAACTGGTTATGCAGATACGGATGCAGCTTTCTATATCAAAAGAAAGAAAAAGAAATTTTATTTTTGGACGACACTGTGATTGCAAATTAACTTTATTTCCCATATAAACTTTTTGGAGATATTGGATTTCATTAGTTCTTATCCAGTGAATAGCATATACGAGTATGATGTCATGTTAATTGAACAAGTCAAAAAAGATGGCAAAAAAATGCTCATTAAGTTAAATGTCAAACAATGAAAGTTATGTTATTTACTCACCTTCAACTAACTATTTATTTTCCTAATGTTAGGTATAACAGTTTCTAAGAAACAAGCTAATTGAGAACATTCATGTTTCATATTTGGAATAAAAAAATATGTATTTACCTTCAATGTTCCCAGCGTTTTGAATAACAACCAATGACAATTCAAATAAAGAACTAATTTCGAAAAAAATTATGTATACGTTATAGTAGAATTTATCTCCTTCTAAAGACTAAGGTAAAAATTATTGTATTATATGTCTTCACATAAAATTAAAAAGCTTAAGCCAATTTAAATAATATAACCTCGAAAACGTTTTTATTTGTGGACTAAGCAAAGCTCTCTCTGAATGAACAAAAATTCGACTGTTCCAGATATCGGCTTTATCGGTATTGCTGTGTGACGCAAAATCCTGGGTTATGACACGAATAGGTCAATCGGTTCTGGAGTCTTCGGGAGAAAAGTAATCCAGAAAATATATCGATCCATCATCGTTAACGAAAAGTATCGGCATCGTGCAAACCATGAACTATATGAGCCGTATACCGACATCGATGTGATCAAGTGGATCAAACTATAGAGGTTCCCTTGCCTGGGTCATATAGTGCGGATGGACCCAAAATGCTCTAGTATGGAAAATATTCGACTACGAACTCGATAGGCGGCGCAGAAGGGAACGACCAATCGTTGCAGGAGAAAACAGGTTTTTTAAGCACTTCCAAGACTTAGTGTGACGCATTGGGAAAAGACCGAAACGATTAGGATTGTTATCTAGGTGCGGTATATTTATAATATAGGGTGGGGCACGAATTGTATTGCAAACGCAAAACGTAATAACCTTTTTTTCTGTGTGAGTAATTTGATTTAATTAATTTATTTTTTTCTTATTTGGCAGCTTACTATTCAAATTTATTAAAATGAATGCTTACACAAATTCATTTTCATTCCAGGAATGAGGTATCGGTAAGCTTCTGACGTGCATTAAGTTTACACGCATTCTGTTGTTAGACCTACTCAACGGAACCTATATCGATTATTCAACCACTCGAAGTGTTCGTCAGGCGCATCGGGGTGGCCGCCGCTTAAATAATGAGACTTCGTTGTATGCGGAGTTCAACCTGCAACCATGCGAACGATAGTCGCATGTACTTACCTTCGCGCCACGGTCGGTACTTGGAATACCAAAAAGAGGATTTGGATAGTGCAGCGGTACCATGCAGTGCAGTCCTTCATTTCTTACCAAGGAAGAATTAGGTAGGAGTTTGGCGCACTGCCCCGAGAAGATGGACCATTATGAGGTGGATAAACATGTTTGCCGAATGTGGAAGCATCGCATGAAAGCCATACCATCGAGATCCCTATGTTCGGGTTCAAGATACAGTCGCGGCTATAGCATTGTCAATTCAGACAAATCCAATCGTTTCGAGCCGAAACTTATCCGCGCAAATTAGAATTAGGAAACGGTCATTACAACGGATAATGTATGATGACTTAAACTTGTTTCCGCACAAAATCCAAATTGCGAGCAAGTTAAACCCTCTGGATTTGCCTATTCTCCTGAAATTTTACCAAAAATGATTGATTTAGCCGAAAAAAAAACAACTTGATAAACTGCTTGTTTATGTCTGATGCAGCCCATTTTGATCTAAATGGCAATGTAAATAATCAATATTGCCAACACTCAATACATGGAGGGAATCTAATCCAGAAATACACCATGAGACGGAACTGCACCCAGAACGAGTCACTGTGTGTTGCACAGTTTCACCAACGTGCATTGTGGGGATATACTTTTTTAAAGAAATCGGTGAAGGGGTTTTTTTTTGTTTTGCTCGGAATTGCGTATCCGTTTCAACAGCATTTGGTTCCAGCAAGATGAAGCAACTGCACTCATAGCCAGACCGGTTATGGCGGAATTTCCCTGTATTGAAGCAGTCCATTAAAACAATAATTGTGGCGATCCCGATTGTGTTTCATGGGTGGATGACTTAGCTTAGTCATGGCCTTCGACCGACAGCTGCCGAAGGGAAAATTGCTGCGCTGCTCACGTTGGCTGCACTGCCCTCAATGTCATCATTGTCGTGTTCACCGAAAGTGAAAATACTAGCGTTTGTTCATATAACAATTCTGGTGATGGGTCCGAAAAAAGTTACAATTCGCGAAGCGGTGATTTTGGACAACGATTCACCGGTAATGTCCGAAAACGAGTTGAAAATTGCGAATCGGCAGAAGATTATTTTAAGCGATGTAGAAGTTTTTCTTCACCCGAATACTCACGCAGTGGAGGAAGCGATTACGAAGAAGAAGAAAAAAAGGAGTGCGGAAGATTCCAGCGACAACAGCAATGACAAGAAAAAGAAGAGCGAAAGAAAAAAAGATGATGAAAGCGAGTATTATTCAGGAGGACACAACTCATATTTCTCTACTCTCTCTTTTATCAGTGATAAGGACGAAGGACTTCCTTCTGCATGCATGCATGATGATGTTGATATTTCTCTCTTTGAAAGAAAAACAGCATGAAGCGAAGAGATATTTACATACATTAAAGGACTCCCTCCAACATGTTTAGAAAACTCTCACATCTCGAAAGAAAGAATTAAACAAGTGTTCATTACGGAATTTGATAACAATCCTATTAAGAAGCGAGTGGTCCATGACGTATTTGGAACGAGCTATGACGCTGGAAACATCAATTTGAACATCGAACAAATATGCAGAAAACATCCAAAAACATGTCAATAGAAGATTCGCTAGACGAGTTATTGTACGTTGGAAATTCACGATCCAGCACTGGAGGAATCTCTCAATCTATTTGCAAATACATTTCAGGGTATGCTTATACTATAACATCGCCGGTAGAACGTGGTTTCCAAGTACTGAGGTTATTTGCAGTCTATCATCTTCAAAACCAATTAGTTATATAAAATAAACATGAATAATAAAACTAATAATAAACAGAATTGAATTTTCTGTACAAAAAATGAAATTGACTAAAAACACGCTATTGGAATTTCTTACTGTAGCACAATTGGTGTGCCACCCTGTCCCTAAGTAAGTAACTAAGTGTTAGTTCTGTCCACCTTTGTGCATGTCCGCTTTTGTGGTACCTTTTTGACCTTTTTATTTGATATATGCAGTCATATAGGGTAAAAATTCCAAGCCAACGAAATAATATTAGCTGAATATTTAAGAGTCGCACGGAAATGATCCAATTTCAAAAACAGATAAATAATAAACACCCTAAAGTACTGTGAATAATACAAAAATCAATATACTCATATCACAGATACTAAGAAACCTTAACGTGCATATTCGAAAGCGAAAATATAACCTTGTTTAACTCAACAAATTATTGTCTCTACAGTCCCCTCCCATATCTTTACACAGCAATGAGTCATATCGGCCCCCTTGGGTGCACTTTTCTGATTACATCTCTACGTAATATTGACGGTGGAATATGTATATATATATATGTATATATAGCGGGAATTTCTAATAAACGCAATTAATTTTTTTGAGTGTCTTTTTATTATCGTTCTTAGATGGTAGACCGCCATGTTGCCTAAAAGTTTATTGACTGAATGAAAGGCAATCCCATATGAATTTGTTTGTTTGTTTTTTTTTTTTTTTAATAATTGTTTTTGTTTTGGAAACAGATTTCTATTGCTTCTTTTTGAATAAGAAAAGTAAATTTTAATTCAAAACAGAAAAAAAAGAAAAACGTTAATTTATTAATACAAACGAGTATGTAGTATTTACATTGATTTCTATTTTCTTCTAGAATTTTGGTCAAATTTAGGCAAAAAAATTTCTATAAATTCATTATTCAACGACATTATTTTCAAACTTCAGTTCATTGAAGAAAATTCCTATAAATTTGGTGGAGAGGCATAAACGCTTTAGGATTCTTTACCCAAATCTACATATTAAAGTTGCTAAATTTAAACCATAAGTATAAGGAGTCAAAATAATAATTATTTTTTGGTGTATATTGAATTCCCTTCCTGATATTTCTTGGGGCATCTCAGCCATTTTGCATTTCCATAGTTTTGAAAAATTTGTCTGGTGATCCCAGACAAACTGCTTAATAACAGAAAAGTCGGTGTGCATCGAGCACACAATCGATATTAAGATGTTTATTTTAATGGAGATAATTGCATGAACGCAACATGACTAGTTTAACATTCTAAATATCGCTCCAAATAAGAAAATCGCATATGTTGGAACAATTTCCACTTCATTCCTTGCGCTATAACTAAACCACTGTAGTAACACTCCTAGGCAACATTTCATTACACTCGGAGAAATGAAATTGGAGCCTATTTATTGTTATTTAGAGCGCAAAACACATCAATAAATAGGTTATCAATGTCATCCCTCTGACTGTTGGCAAGCTGAACCGTAATTGATCTACTCTACATAGAAACAACTTCAGATAAATAATTAGATTCAGTTAGGTCAGTGTGGCAGTCTGAATAGACAGACTCACTTGGACTACATAGTCCATTGTGATACCATGGAAACTACAGATATGGATGTTCCTAGTTTTCCATGTTGAACCATTCTGAGCGCCTGAAGAAATTCTTAAGTCGGACAATATCTATATCCTTCAGATATCCTAGGTTCCTGAAGTAATAAGAGCCCAGTGTTGATCCGCACCTGTTCCCCAGGGTGAGACAATTGCAGAGGAGGTGTTCTATGGACTCCTCCTCGTATACATCCCTACAGCAGAAGGGACTAGTCGCAACCATCAATCTCACTGCATGTCTTCCAATCAGACAGTGTCCCGTCATGACGGATACAAGCAATGAGGCGCAGGAGTTCCACATTTCCACCAATCTCTATCTGGTATAAATATATGGTGCTTTTTGTCGAACAGTGGTTTAGCCAGAGTGTAGTCAATAGTGCCTGTTATGTCAGGCATCACGTTAAGGATTACACTGTAACCATAACCATTGTTTGATCACTGTGACAGCTCTTACTAGTTTAGTTTTAGTTTTACTACCGTAGCGGCGACAGTCTGCACACTAATTATGTCAGGGGTAATAAATGCAAAATTACATTTAGTGCATCAGATGGAGTGGTGCGAAGCGAACCTGTGATTCACAGACTAGCCATCCTTTGGACCTTGTTCAGTATCCTACAGCATGTGGAATTCTCAAGAGACTTTCACCAAACGATAACTCCATACAACATTATGAGCTTTACTACTGGATTATACAACCAGTCATCAATGCCAGGCATTAATCCCCATTATTTCTCAATTGCCCTCTTGCACGCATATAGCGCCACTGTGGCCTTTTTCGCCCTGTCCAGAACATTGAGTTTGAAATTCGGCTTCTTGTCCAATAATACTCCACAGTCAGCGAAAGGAATTTCAGTACCTTACAGGGAGATAAGATCCACAGGTGGAATCTTTTACCTCCTAGTGAACAGAATCACTTCGGTCTTGTTTAGATTTACTCCGAGACAATTTTCCCCCGCCCACTGTGTTATAGTGGGAAGGGCTCTTTGAAGGATATCTCTGAGTGTTCCCAAAAACTTCTCCCTAACTGCTATTGCCACATCGTCTGTGTATGCGACAACCTTGACACCAGCCTCCTCTAAAGAGAACAGAATACTGTTCAGAGCGAGGTTCCATAGTAGAGGGAATAGAACACCACCTTGGAGTGTTATCCTACTGACAAATCTGTACAAGTCCGACGACCCTAATCTAGCCCTGATACGTCTCTTCGTAAGAAGATCGTACACTCGCCTCCTAATACTGATGTCTACTCCCAGGTTTAATAGTGCTGCGACTATCGTATCAGGAGAAACGTTATTAAACGCCCCTTTTATATCTAGAATAGCTACCAAAGTATACTCCTTGACGGCGAGTGAACCTTCGATGAATTCGAGCAGATAACTAACTAACAATTTGTTAAATTTTCATCACAATCTTATGGGGAGTATCGAAGGCTCTATATAATAGACAGAATCACAGACATAGAGGCATACATTCTCTATGTATGTTTAGGCAGACTTAACAACATTTACTTACGCTTAACAATATGGACATGTCCGCCAGGTTTTTTGTCTTTTCATGTATTTTTGATGCAGATCGTAAATATGTACCGATTTCCAATAAAGTTTGCACATGATTTGTGTTCTATATGCCGTACAGTAACTGGTCTACTGTAGAAACCATCTTTTATGAATAATAAATCCTCATCCACTATCAGATGAAGTTTATATAATAAAAAGTAAATCCATTATTTTTCTAATAGATGGCTTTAATAATCTCTACCTCACGTTGCATAGGTACGATTGCGTTACGCTAGATGGCATTAGAAAGACAAGATTTCATACACAAAAAACTACTCAGATAGTTTTGTGACTGCTTGACTTCGCGTTGCTTGAGCACGCGTCAAAGCCGACCACCATCAAGGAAAAAATGCGGCATATTTTATAGGTTTTCTTTGATAGAGGCGAAAATGCAAGCCAGGCGGGCAAAATGCCAATAACATGCAATTTTGGTTTCGTCGGTTCCGGTTCCATAATTTTGATGCCAAAGCTACACAGAACACCCTGGAAGGCCAATTGCAGAAATTGTTGATAAAATAATAGAAATCGTCAAGTCCGAGCATTATGTAAACACGGACCGGACGGAAAAACCCTTTTGGAATAATTTGAATAAGGCTGGATACAAAATGAATCTCGATGTTTGGGCGCCACACGAAATAGCGTAAGAAAACCTCTTGGTCCGAATTTTTTATCTTTATTTATTTATTTTGTTAATTTGAGACACCTAACTTGTGCATCAAATTGTATAGTGTTGTAAACAGAGACCTTTACGATAATTCCGTTTATTTATGTTTAAAATAAAATTGTTTAAAGTAAGTTCATTACAAAGTACATTAGAAATTTGTCCCATTCAAAATAATTGCTCACTTCATACATTGTTTCGTTTCTTACCTGAAACGAAACGTGAAAACAATATAGATTTTGTTTCTCTATTAAAACATAATGAAACAGATATTTTCATTCAAACAATTTAACAATAACAATTTTTCCGTTTTGAATACAAATTACGAATGAAATACCTATACAATCTTTTATAGACTGAAGAAGTATCAGATTTGTTGTTTTTTTCGTTTCGAGTGTATGAATCAAAATCAATATTGTTTATAGTTTCACTTAGTGGTTGTATAAAACAGAAACAAAATTTAATACGATCTCGATTCTGTTGACAGAACCAATTAAAATTGCGTATAATTTTCATTCGAAATCAAAAGTATTGACTTATTTCGTTTAGGATAATATTTAAATAATTTATGTTCGGATATTATTTCAGTTGTATGAAAGCATCTCTCTTGTTCAAATATCAACAGTTAATATATAATTGTATATTTTATAATTACTTTTCACATTTTGTCACATCAATGAATTTTGAAGCTAACAAAAAATAATGTTCTGTTTCAATTTAGTGATTATTGAATTGTTAAAAAACAGGCAGATTGTTTTAATGCTAGCAAAAAATGACAAAAAACAACCTTGGTATAGTGTATGGGACGTTCAGTGAACCCACTTATTTCGAACTTCGTTAAAAAAGATGTCTTATGCAGAGAGACAGTCTGTAGTGCGACTCTTCAACACACTGTTGGAGATGATTGTGAGGAAAGCCTCAGTTAACACGACTGGTGCCATCTTTAATATGTTACTCGCATATGAAGATGACATAGACATTATTGGCCGATAACTGCGAGATGTTACTGCAGCCTTCTCAAGCATCGAGAAGGGAGCAGCGAAAATGAGTCTGGTGGTAAATGAGGACAAAACAAACAAACGAACAAAGAATCTACCCGTTTGGGATGCTGTATGAACGTTGCCAACTATAATTTTGAAGTGGTGGAAGAATTCATCTACCTCTGTTCCGCTGTAAACAAAGCGAATGATGTTAGCATGGTGACAAAGGGGGGAGTATTGCTTGCTCACAGATATTACTATGGTCTAAGCAAGCGATTCAATGATAAAGTCCTCTCTCAACAAACAGAAATCCGACTATACCAGACGTTAGTTCTACCTGTCTTGTTATATGGCGCAGAATCCTGGGTTCTGGCGGTTTTCGAGAGGAAAATACTTCGTTAACGGAGAGCATTGGCATTGCATGAACAATGAACTGTATGAGCTATATGCCGACATCAATGTGGTCAAACGCATTAATATACATCGATTGCGTTGGCTGGGTTATGATGTGCGGATGGACCCAAATGCTCCGACACGAAAAGTTTTCGACAACGAACTCGATGGATGGCGCAGAAGAGAGCGGCCAAAACTTCGTTGGAAGGACCAGGCTTTCGAAACTTGGTGTGACGGATTTTAGGAGGAGCGCAGAAAATTGAAGCGCATGGAATTATTTTCTGCGAGCGGCGTATAATAGATAAGGATGTCTATTCCAGTCGCCACCTAAGAAGATTATAGTATACAACGTAGTAGTGCTATAAATATGTAACAGCTGCTAAGTTTAAGAGAAGTGTTTCGAGGATTGAAAAAAACGCTGGCATAAGTGTATTATATCTAAGGCGGATTACTTTGAAGGGGACAAGATACTTATTGATGAATAAATAAATACTTTTTGAAAAAATTGAAAATAACTGTTATTTTTTGATCACACCTCGTATAACATAAATGTTGTTTACCATTTCGGACTAATTACCATTACAAGACTTCCAGTTTTTATCGTCAATTTTGTGAGGAAATTTTGTGTTGTGTAATTAAACGTTGATAAGATATGGAAGAAGTACGCAATAAAACCATAAATCAGTCATTGTAGTTCTTGTATTTTATATTTCGGAAAAATAAAGCAGAAATAATGTCTGTTATTAGGCAAAAAAAAACTTAAAATCATGGGTCTGTTGGTCAATATAAATGAATCACGTATGGAATTAGTTATATAGACCAAACGTAAAACCAAGTAATAAATTATTACAAACAATCGAACAGTGGGAATGACTGCTACAATTTCAGTTAAATAAATTCTATCTTTACAGAATTTCAGTTGACTTCAGAAAGAGGATTCTCTCATCGTACTGATATGAAGTTTTTACATTTGTATATTTACGAAGTTTGCCACTTTTAATTTTGAGATGTGGCAACATCAGTGCAACTACATCAAATCTGGCAACAGCATCGTAATGCTTAACACTAGTGATACATATACTCAAAAGGTGCCCTATGCACAGGCTTGAATAATACATCCCGACCAAACTGAAATGGTATTAAATTGAGAACATTTTCATATTCCTTTATTATTTTCGAGGATTAAATCAATAGCAATGTGCCATTCACAACTTTTGGTGATAAATCATCATTCAAAACCACCATGATCTGATGAGATGATATTGCATGATCGTCATAAAATTTATCAATACTCGTATATTGAGGCATGTTTGAACATCAGATCCATTAACAAACATTTTATATTGGAGGTGTACTGGGTCGTCAAAACATTGTATGCTGTACAATTTGACAATCGCCCGCAAAAGGCTCACATGGATTAGTCCAAAAAATCCAGGGGCCATCACCAAAATCAAATCAACCCCAAAATTAACTTTTATCTGTTTCAGTTTCTGATATCCGAATGAAAATTATATACAATTTTGATTCTAATTCCGCTAACTGAGCCAAAATTGTATTAAATTTTATTTCTGTTTCATATATCCAAAACGAAAGTACAAACAATTTTGATTCTTATACACGAAATGAAATTTGAAGTAATTTTGATTGTGATTAATTTTATAAAATGTTTGTATTTCTATTGTAATTTTTTATCTAAAAAAAAATAGGCAAATTTTTTCTATAATAAAATAAAATCTCTAAATCTCTACTATATTAGGGTAAATTCGAAAAATAGTTTTTTTTTTGACGCAATTTTACCTTTAGTAGCTTAGCGAAAACCATTTTTCTCCGCCAATAAAAGGAACTACATGAGGTTTTCCTTCTGATTCAGATTAAGAAACAAAGTCACATAATACTTCTACTTAAGTTTCGGATCAAAATATCTGTTTTATTATGTTTTGATTAGAAACGAGTCAGGAAGCAAATTTCTAAAATACTTTGAAATAAATCTACAATATCAGAACCGAAAAGAAGCCGAACTTTCGTTAAGGTCTTTGGAAGAAATTTTTGGAAAAATTTGGATAGCAGTATATATAGCAGTATATATATATATTGTATAAGATCTTAACGTGCGACGAATTACGGAATTTATAAATAAAGTCGAAATTAAACAGTAATTAATTCTATGAGTCTTACAAGATAAACCAAGTCCAAGAAATGTTGTTCTCACACAAAGTCCTTCGAAACAAACTTCAATTGTTTTTTTTTTTGGAAAATCGTATATTTTGCCATCGGGCAATCGTATGGTTAGCCTGTTGCCATTTCTGTTTGACAGACACGGATCTTTCTCCAACAAGGCAATGCAAACACTCACCGATAGGTGTAAACAAGTGATTTTTTGAGCACTCAAAATATTGACTTGATGAATTTTCTGCCGTATAGCCCTGATTTGGCATCCAATGATACATTTTCCCTTCCACTCATCAAACATAAATTGCAATATCGAGTTTATTTCAATTTTTTCAAAATTTACCGAGCATAAAGCAATAGAATGGACCAAAGATTTGGTTGTCACATTTTATGAATTAAGAGCTGCAGGGAAAGAATTCAATAGGGAAAATTGTTCAATTTGTATGGGAAATACAGTAAGAGTGGGACGCCATAAGCTATTGGCAATCCTCGGCTGCGATCTGAAACAATGTTAGGTTGAAAATTTTACAATTATTATTATTTGAAACAGTAATAATGGTACACTTGCAATTGTTTCACAAAATTATTTTCCTTCACAAGACGGGAGGTCTCCAACAACGAAAGATATCGTTTGACACTGGGAATACCAGATAAAAATTTAACCAAGTCGTACCAGTGTTAATAATGTCCGTTTTTGAATTTATAGTAGATCTTTAATATAATATGATTTTAGTTCTTAGTCCGGTTCTAGATCGTCTTTTCTATTAGAAAATTATTTATTATTGCTAATGGAAATATAATTTGCGAAATTAACCATATTGACAAAAATGGCTTGATGGATAGCAATTTCGATAGCTTACCTGTTTGTGATTCCTCGAACATCATCGTAACCTTGAGGGTCTTTAACTTCACAAAACATTTGAGAAATTTTTTCCCGAAAATGTTTTTAACAAAGAGCACATGTCATCGGGCACAATTGCATCGAAGTTGTTGGTGGCACAAATGTCAACAAACATAGCTTAATGAAAAGGTAAACAGTGTACCACCTGTGCATTATGTTCGCTTTTGTGTTTATAGTCGATCTTTAGTCTAATATGATTTTAGTTCTTAATTCGGTTCAATATCGTGTTTCTGTTAGAAAATTATTTATTATTGCTAATAGAAATATAATTAAAAAACTTGTGATATTAATAATATTGACACAGCCGGCTGGATGGATAACTATTTCGATAGCTTATCTGTTTGTGATTCTTCGAACATCATCATAACCTTGAGGGTCTATAACTTCAGAAAACATTTGAGATGTTTTTCCCGCAAATAAACTCAACGAAGAGCACATGTCAAATGTAACTCAATTATCGCAAGTTCTTGTCTATACATCTGTCCAACAGATACAATTACATAGAAGTTGTTGGTGGCACAAATATCAATAAACATAGCTTAATAAATAGGTAAACAGTGTACCACCTATGTATTACGTACGTTTTTGCATTTATAGTCGATCTTCAATATAGTATGATTTTGATTTTAGTCTGGTTCAAGATCGTTTTTCTATTAGAAAATTATTTATTATTGCTAATAGAAATATAATTCAAAAACTTGCAATATTAATTATATTAACACACCCGACTGGACGGATAACAATTTAGCTGTTTATGATTTCTCGAACATCACCGCCACCTTAAGGGTCCATAACTTCATAAAACAATTGAGAAGTTTTAGACATCGGTACGAAAATATTCTCAGCAAGCAACACATGTCAAATGTAACTCAATTATCGCAAGTTCTTGTCTATACTTGTGCTCATCGTACACAATTGCATCGAAGTTGTAGGTGGCGCAAATGTCAACAAATATAGGTTAGTGAAAAGCTAGACAGTGTACCACCTGTGTATTATGTTCGTTTTTGAGTTTATAGTCGATCTTCAGTATAATATGATTTTAGTTCTTAATTCATTTCAAGATCGTGTTTCTATTAGCATTTAATAATCAAAAATTTGCGAAATGTTATTTTTTTATGTTATTTTTAATTGAACAATTGGTGCAATTTCATCACAATTTATAATTGTAAAGAAATTGTCTGTAATTAGTGCTAACCCTCCTATAATCATTAACTCGAACAGTGAAAATGATTTTCTTGCCATGCCTAATAGTGGATGATTCATTTAGAAATATTTTTCCAGTGTGAATTTCATAATAACAAATTTATTATTTAATTCAATTTATAATAACAAATTTGATTTAGTTTCACAAACTAAAAATTTCCATGCTGGAAGAGGAGAAAATGTTGCAAATGTAGGTAGGATTTCTTTTCTTAGCATTTTCCTCTTTTGATCTGAAAAATGGTTTGAGAAAAAAATCTGTAGTTAAAGCTATTAAATTGTATTACATTTAAATTGTATATAATTTTATATATTTGACAATGTCATTTTAGCAAATAATTTTTCTAATCTAATTTTTATTCGCTAAATAAATATGACTAATACATTTCCTAGGGGAACTGATGGTAGGCAGTTAATTTTTCATATATAAAGAGGAATGGATATAAAATATCGGTATATGATCCTGATAAATATTTTAAAAAATAGGCAGTATATGAAGAAAGCTTCTATTAAACGATTTCGTTTTATAGAATTGTCGAAAAAATGTGAAAAAATAGGAAGATCAAGTCAGAAACATTTAGTTGTTGTTTTTTGAGAATTTTTTCCTTTCTTATAAATTTCACCGATTGAAATATTTTAACTTGAAAAAGTTTTATAATATTGTATTGTTTAGTTCTAAAAGAATTGCCGTGTATTCGAATCACTCTAAATGCATCAACGATTTATTCTGTAATAACTGGTCAAAAAAATATAAAATAGTTATTATTCATTCATTCATTCATTATGTCATCTTCAAAGTAGGGCCCTATTCTGAAATAAAACATTTTTGCCAACGAATAATTCAATCACCAAAACGTTTTTCAAACACATTTTTAGTAATCTTCTCACAAGTCCGGAGCTCTTCTACAAATTAGCTCTCTCAAACTCTGCATAATTATTTACCGTTTGACTTTCTGTCAAGAACTCCAAGTGCACAACAGCGTGATAGCCAAAGATTTTGATTGATTTTTGATCGATTTTGGTAAGGTTTTTCCGGTTTCGGTCCATTAGATGGTGTCATTCTGAAGCTTGTTAACTGGTTTGCACGTTAAACCTGTAAACCCCGGACTTATCATCAGTTCGAATGAGTTTTATGAACGTGGGTTCGGAATCGATTCGTTCTAGTATGTCTTTAGCGATCTTTATGTGATCTAAGAACTAATTGAGCAACAACGCGTACGTATTGATTCGTGGACAAACAGAAAGATCAGAAGTTATCGAATTCAGACTTTAATCAGACTTTTATCGACGTTAACTTCAGTCGAAGATGTTTCATTTATTCATACAACGTGATGCAGAAAATCCAAAAATAATAATAATAATAATAAAATGAAGCTAAAAACGATATAAATTCAAATGTTAATAGCAAAGTTTATATTATGATTCTCCATCCAAATACAGTTGTAAAGCAAATATAAAAAAGAAAAATCAAGTGTCGATAATGAGCTCATAATGTAAAATAGGCTACTGAAGTTCATTTAATGCAAATCTAATATATTTGTGTTGGAAAACTTGATTTGTATAAGCAAAATTTCGTAGATGCAGAGGGATCGAATTCCAAGCTCTGGCTCTGATTTTAAGAATATAAGGGGTGTCCCTACGAGAACGCAAGATTTAAATGACTGATGCAGCAATTGAATTGTTTCTCTGGCTGTATGACATGTGGCGCCGTCTTTTTGAAACCACATGCCCTCCACATTCATTTCTTCAATTCTAGGCACGAAAAAAACTGGTTGTCATTTCACGATACCGAACACCATTGACTGTTTGCGCTTAACATGCCTCATTTTCATAAAAAAAGGTCCAATGATTCCCCCAGCCCAAAATCCACACCACACAGTGACACGTTGAGGATGCATTTGCTTCTCGTGAATCACTCGAGGATTTTCCTCACCCCAAATGCGACAATTCTGCCTATTGATGAAGCCATCAAGATGGAAATGGGCCTCGTCACTGAAGATGATTTTATCGGCAAAATCAGCATTTTCAGGTTGTCTCTCCAATACCCAATTAACGAACTCCCTTCGCTGTCCATGGTCAGCTGGCTTCAGTTCCTGAGTCAATTGAACTTTGTATGCATGAAGACGCAAATCTTTCGTCAAAATTCGCTGCATAGTGGATTTGGAGACACCAATTTGCTGAGCTCAGTGTCGAATTGAGGTGGATGGAGTTTGAATGACATCATCACGTACAGCTGCGACATTTTCGGTCGATCGACCTGGTCGAAGGCGCGTTGTTGTATTTACATCACTGACAGACCTAGTTTTGGCAAATTTGTCCATTAATCTCTTTACAGTTGACTCTTTCGGAGCATTATTGTGACCCCAAATTGATCGCAATTTGCGAACTGTAGCCGCAAAATTTTCACCATTTTGGTAAAACAATTTCAGAATGAGAATGCGCTTTACTAACCTCGTACCTTCTACTAGCAAAAAATAACAAATGTTCAAATGTCAAACAATGACACTTCGAATGGCGTCAAATTTAAATCTTGCGTTCTTGTTTGGACACCCTTTAGAAGAGCCTGATATAAGAGGAATTACAAATTGTGGATTTCTAGTTGATCTAGTGAACCTGAATCTACTTCGCGGTAAAGGTGGTGAACCAGATAATACCAATTTATAAAATGATTTAATGATTCGAAATTCAACATAATTCTTCAAGAGAACACGTAAAAAACGTATAGCATATTGTGATAGTTTGAGACACTATGATCATATATCGTTAAGTCGTTTATCAATTGTTATGCCGAGGCACTTCATTTCATCTATAAACTCAATACTGTTTCCATTAATGTTGATGCCAAGATTGAAAAGATTAAAGCAAGGAGACAAAAAGCATAGCTTTAATTTTACTACACTTAATATAAAGATTATTTTCATTTAACCAATTATTTATTGCACTCAATGTGTTATTGATACTCCAATGTAAGTTGTTTACTGAACTACTCCTGAAAAAACGATGGATATCAACAGCTATTGCGAATAACCTCAGCTAAACCATTAATATACAATATAAACAGTAGAGCGCCCAGAACCGATCCTTGAGGAACACTACAGTACACACTAAGCATATCAAAAAATTTGCCATTCGTGGAAACGAATTGTGATCGACCCGACAAATACGAACGAACCAATATGCAGACTGTACTAGAAAACATAAAATTATACATTAATTTTAAACAAGCTTAGAATGGTTCACTCTGTCAAAAGCCTTAGATAAGTCGAGACCTACAAGCACTCCTAAATTGCTATTATTCATCGTCTCCCTAATAGTATCTGTTAAGTGGGGCAAATGAGTAGTGGTATTAAAGCCTCTCCAAAATCCATATTGCTAGTCAACAATCATGCTCTGATCATTAATATAATTTAAAATTTGTTCTCGCATCAAATGTTCAACAACTTTAGAAAGAGCTGGAAGTATACTAATTGGTCTTAGGTTATCAAAATTGTAAGAATTACCCACTATAGGGATTGGAACTACACGCGAAATTTTCCAATCAGACGGAAGAACTGAAGTTTTAAACATGGTGTAAAACAAAGTGCAACAGATGACCAGATATATAAGGAAATACGAGCTTTAAAGCCTTTATTGGTATATTTCCCATTCCAACTGCTGTACAACTGTGGCCGACCACAGCGACATCTCGACCGATTCTGGATGCACTGTACCACTCATATGCATTGAATAAGTTGATTTACCATAAAGCTTCTGCAAGATTTTTAAAGCATTTGAGACAAACTCTTTCTTCGATGTTTTTATCCATTATAAAAATCGCAAAATGCACTTGAAATGAACTGTCAAAATCGAGCAGTGTAAACCAGCTGAATGACAATTCGCTCCCCAACTACGTACCAGTATGGGGGACAATTGTGCTAACTTAGTGGTAATCCCTTTGCTGGAAATTAGTAAAACCTTTAGATTAGACATCAGATTTCAAATGCAACAAAGAAAATGTCTTGAGCTTAGGTTAGAAGATAACAGCAAGTGTGAATTCAGATATCCACCAGTCTTTATTTCGGTAGCACTTATGAAGGAATAGGAAAAGAGACTAAATCGGACGATTTGCTTGACTTATATTAATGGGTTTTATTCTAAAGTTGAGATCGGCTTGCTTTCGCAAGCCCTGGGCATAACAAATAGGGGGGTTTTATACATAGTTGTTTAAGGTGGCCCTTAAGGCATCATACGAATAATTCGTTTATAACAATTCAAATTCAAAAATTTCACGTAACTTTCTCATCGTCACAGTAATCGATGATTGATTTTGATAAAATGTTTTAACGATTAAAACACGTTGGTTTATCAAATATTTGCCCATAATAAATTTGCCACGTCTCTACTTCACTACTGCCAAATATGAACCGTCAAGACTAATGTTTACCAATATAGCGGCAAAACAAAGTAGTGTACTTTCCCGACGAACACCCTGCATAAGGAAGCAATCGCTTATAAGTCTATAAATTTGGGAAAAAAATGACTGCGGAAACGAAGCATATTTTTCAACTAATCTGAGTGCGCTGAACCCCAACCCAAACCCAAAAAAATTGGGCTGTCATGTCATGTTCATTATTTATCACCTGCTGGCAGTACTGCAAAACAGTCAATACTGATACTACAATTTCACAATTACTAATTGGACAAAAGCCCACATTCATTCTAAATCTTCATAATAGTAGCGTCTAAACATGTCATGGAAATCGTGTGTTACTGATTCAAGCTATTTTTGCTTTGTGTGTGATGAATATTTGGTTGGAAAAAAGGATATGCAATATCAGAATCATTAAAATATGCATATTTACATTATTTTGGTTATGCTGTCAGAAACTTGAATAAACCGTAGACACCGACAATGTTTTGCAATATTTGCAGAACTGTTTTATACAAGTGGTCAAATGGCAAGAAGGTCTATTTCGAATTTTCAATTCCAGTACTTTGGAGAGAGTCAAGTAAAAATCAATCCGATTGTTATTTCCATTTAACAAAAGTTGCTGGATTCAATATGAAAAATCGAAAAAATATTACTTACTCGAATGTCCCATCGGTTTCCAAACCAATTCAACATCCACCAAATGACCCATTACCAGTCATTCCTAGTGCTACGAGCAGTGAGTTCGAAACATCTTTCACCAGCAGTGGTAGTTTGTATCAGGCTAATGATGAACGCCGTTTAGCGACTCAAGCTGAGCTAAATGATCTAATTCGGGATTTACATTTAATGAAGCAAGACGCAAAATTACTAGTTTCACGCATGCAGCAGTGGAAACATGTTGCAGTTGGGACAAAAGTAACAATCTATAGAAATAGAAGCTTAGAATTGACTGTATATTTTGAAAAGAAGCACTCTGTTCTATACTGTACTGATATTGATGGTTTATTTAAAAAAAATGAACCAGTTATATGACAAAACTGAATGGAGTTCATTTATTGATGGCTGTAAGTACAGTTTAAAGGCTCTTCTTTTGCACGATGGGAGTGACAACTCATCCAATAGCAATTGCTCTCGCCGTTCATACAAAGGAAAATTACGAATCAATGACTGAAATTTTGGCATTACTTAAATACAATGATAATAAATGGATGATTTGTGGTGACCTTAAGATGTGTGATTTAAATTTCTTTGTATATACTATAGTATAGACCATCGTAAATTAGTGTAAATTAATCAGTTTCAGATAATTGGTTTATTGACTGGTATGCAAGGAGATTTCACAAAATATTGTTGTTTTTACGCCAGAACAGAGTGAGAACAGAGAACAGAGTGGCCAAAAAGAACTGAGTATTCACCAGGAAAACAAAACGTTTCAAATAGACTATTAATTAATCCAAATGACGTTCTTCTTCTGCCGCTGCACATAAAGTTTGTCTTTTTTAAGAACATTGTCAAGACTCTGGACAAAGATGGTGCAGCGTTTAAATACAGGGTGGCGCAATAGAACGTGCATATTGCATCATCTTTTTTTGAGGGGTAGAAAAGGCGCGGGCGGGGTGGGGGCGCCTACATCGTTGGGTTGGCGGACTCATGAAGTTTTAGTCGCTATGAATCACTTCGACGGGAAGCGTCGCGCATTTTGCGTGCGCGCATTTTACCAGAACTACAGTTCATATATTGCTACTAGGCGACTATATTGTGCTGAATATGGACTACGGCGAATTAGTGAAGCTCCGAGCGCTAATTTAATTAAAATATGGATAAAGCGTTTTGAAGAGACCGGTTCAACATTTAAACCACAAGCAAATGGTCGCCTAAGAACATCTAGGACCGAAGACAATGTTGGGAGAGTTATGGAGTCAGTACGAGGAAATCCACAAATGTCGACTCGCAAGAGATCGTCTGTCTTACAATTATCGCGACGAAGTTTGCAACGAATTTTAACATTGGATCTTAAACTGCATCCATATAAGCTTCAATTAACACAAGAATTGAAAGAGTCTGACTTCATAGCAAGGCTCGCATTTGCTAATGAAATGCTTAATCGATTTTCCAATTTTGACAATATCCTTTTCTCTGACGAGGCTCATTTCCTTATGAATGGGTTCGTAAACCGTCAAAATTGTCGTTACTGGAACAGTGAAAATCCCAAAATCAAACATCAGAAACCATTGCATAGTCCTAAAGTGACAGTATGGGTATCATACAGAGGAATAATTGGTCCTTTTTTCTTCGAAAATGCGCGGGGCCAAAACGTCACGGTTAATACGGAACGCTATGTTGAGATGTTGGACGGATTTTTGGCTCCAGAAATTGAAAGTTCAAGAATAGTGAATTCCAGAACTTGGTTCCAACAAGATGGAGCTACCTGTCACACATCAAATGACTCCATGGCGGTGGTGAAGCACATGTTCCCTGGCAGACTGATTTCGAAAAGAGGTGATATCCCATGGCCCCCACGTAGTCCAGACTTGACGCCTCTTGACTTTTTTTTTGTGGGGATACCTCAAACACAAAGTCTACAGTAATAATCCAAGAAACATCGTTCAGCTCAAGGAGAATATCCGTGGTGAAATGGCAGCCATTACACCAGTATTACTGAAGAAAGTTTTCAATAATTTTCGTTTGCGGTTAGAGGAGTGCCGTCGTAGAGAGGGTCACCATTTAGATGATGTTATTTTTAAAAAATAAACTCCATTTATTACTCTACAATGCCTTAGATTTATTTTAACCATACCTTTTATATTTATTTTTTAATCTATTTTTTAAATATACACGTTCTATTGCGCCACCCGTTATTTGTTAACGCTTTTTCCTAAAATTTCAGGCAAGGCATATTTGTTGGCTCTCAGAGGAGGAAGCTATTGAATGATGACAGTTTTTCACAACGTTTATTGGAGAAAAAATATGCAGCCTGGCAATCTTTTAAGAGCATCGTGAACAGTTTTCTTGGAAACAATAACAGTGAAAACTACAGACAAATTGTTGCTGAATTATTGAACTGAATTACCACGAATTAGATGCACGAATGTCACTCAAAATTAATTTTCTTCATTCGCATTTAGATTTCTTTCCACAAAACCTAAGTGCGGTGAGCGACGAACAAGGAGAACGTGCTCACCAAGATTTATTGAAAATATCAAGGATTTTGGGACAACTTTTGGGAGACTATTGCTGGACCCTAAAACGTGAAACTGAAGCGACAAAATACAAACGACGGTTAAATAACGCCATTCACTTTTGCAAATTCATTGATTTTTAAATAAACTAATGATTTTTTATGTAAAAAACGAATAAAAACATTTTTTTTTTGTATCTCAAAAACGTGATGTGATAGAGAAAGGTCAATTACAGATTCAAATTCAACCCACTAAATTACCCTAGGAAAGGTATTTGGTTGCTCCAGTCCAAAAACTTGTTGGCTGGTGTTATTCGTTATAAGTACAGAAGAGGGTAATCTTCACACAAGCGACTAGCGCGAAGATTTAATCGCATTCGGTTGAACTATAAGAAAGTCCTTACTTTTCATATAAACTCAAATTAGTTTTCATGTAAAAATATTTATTTCCCACATTGTAAAATTTTGGCGACTTGTTCAGAACTGGGCACTTTGTGTACCTTCTGAGTTTATAAATAGCATTTTATTTACTGTACTCAGTTTGCATTTGCATTGTATTATAGGAGCGATTATAAATATTATATGATATTCGATCGATAACGTTTATCATTCATTTCAAATTACAACGCAATTTCTACAGAATTTATTTATAAGAAAAGTTCGATGCAGTTCTCAATATAAGCAATGTGCCCAGAGAATCGATGTCTGTTTGAATGTTTGAACATCTCTTATCTACAATGTCAAGCACCATGCGGTGGTGATGTACGGACGGACTAAACGACCTTCCGGCCACTATTGATACTTTCTTTGTTGTGTCGCCAGACGGCGCAGAAAAGGCGTCAGTCAATTCATGCGATAACTAATGGATGAATGAACGATCGCACAAACGTATGAGCACATTGCAATTTTTTCCCCGGAAAGAAAAGTCAGTGGCGTTTGACGTCTGTCGCGAAATTCCGAATTTGGGTAACATCTATGTGGACTCTTATCTCTCATGGCATTGAAAAGGGGATTAAGTAAAACCTAAACAAACTTAGCATTAGAAAGACCTTCGGGTTCAAGTGTTTATTTGATGATTTGGGAAAGACGTGGCGTGCTGTCTATCATTTGTGATGGCAAATATCAATTAATCAAAATTTATGAAATGAAATATTTAAAATGGTGCTTTGTTTTCTATTGACTGCTTTATTAGCGCAGATATGATACAAATAAATTTATTATAATTATATAATTTATTTATAACGCAGCCAAACAAGTGCTTGTCAGAATTCTCACATGTTTGGCAGAAAAATTGTGCGAAATTATAAAAATTTAGCATTTTGTATTTAATCGTTTGTAGAATTGTGTGAGATTATAAAAGGTTCTTCATATTAGTTTAACACTTTTTAATCTTGTTCGTATTTATATTGGTTTTTTATAGCAATTTTTTGCAGACTGCCAAAACCAGACAATTAATTTTTTTTTAATTTCTAATGGAAATATTTAACATCTAGAAGTTTGCAACCGGTGCCATGTACATAAGTGCAATGTGGATTTTGACTCATTCCAAGCTAACTCATAAGAATCTACACGGCGTCACCTTGAAGCGATATTTCGTGACATTTATCACGAACAACGGTTAATGTAACCGATGAAAGCTCTGATGGTTATTCTGCATGTACACCGGTGTAATGCATGCAATAAAGTCGATAACATAGAGATTACAGAGAGATTACAGAGATTGTTCTTAAACGTATGGTAGAATTTCTCGACAAGTACACCCGCAACATCGATGAGTGGCTAAAAATAGAAAAATGATACGAGGTGTGATCAAAAAATAACCGTTATTTTCAATGTTTTCCAAAAAATATTTATTTATTCATCAATTTCTATTTTATTTCCTTTAAAGTAGTCCCCCTCAGATACAATACACTTGCGCCAGCGTTTCTTCTAATCCTCGAAACACTTCTAAAACGCGCATTTTGGTATCGCCTACAGCTCCTGTTTCGATTTTTCTTTTATCTCCTCAATCGTAGCAAAACAATTTCCTTTCATCAGTGTCTTCAGTTTTTGGAAGAGGAAAAAGTCACCGGGGGCCAAGTCCGGTGAATGCGGTGGTTGAGGCATGACTGCGGTTTTGTTTTTGCCCAAAAACTCACGAACAAGCATCGATGTGTGAGCTGGTGTGTTATTATTGTGCAAAATCCATGATTGGGTTTTCCACAATTCTGTGCGTTTCTGACGAATTGCTTCGCGCAAACAGCGCATAACTTCAAGGTAGTATTCCTTATTGACCGTACGACCTTGTGGCAAGAATTCATGATGCACCACGCCATTGCAATCGAAGAAGACAGTGGGAAAAGCCTTCACATTTGACCGAACTTGACGTACTTTATTTGGTCGTGGCTCTCCTGGACGCTTCCATTGGGATGATTGGGCTTTGGTTGCAATGTCATAGCCATACACCCATGATTCGTCACCAGTTATGACCTTTTGGAAGAAAACTAGATCGTCGTTGACGACGTACAACAGCTCCTGAGCGATGTCCATGCGACGTTGTTTTTGGTCAAAACTTAGCAATTTTGGAACAATCTTCACTGCCGCACATTTCATGCCTAAAATATCCATAAAAATTGCTTGGCTTGAGCCGAACGATATGCCAACATCATCAGCAACCTCTCTAATAGTGATTCGACGATTATCCAAAATCATTTTCTTCACTGCTTCAATGTTTTCATCGGTTGTTGACGTAATCGGGCGATCAGGACGAGCATCGTCATTGACATCTTCTTGGCCTTCCTTAAACCGGTTATACTACAATTGAACTTGTGTTCTGTTCATAGTAGACTCGCCAAATGCCATAGTCTACATTTCAAATGTCCTTGCACATTTAATTTAATTTTTTTTTTTTGCACAAAACTTAATACAGTTTCTTTGGTCGATCATTTTTTCGAATAGTAAAAAATGGAAGAGCACACCAAAACACGACTAACCTTTTTATCTGTCAAAAACAAACTGACAATCCAAAATGGCTGATATTATCAACATATATAACAAACATGTGTACCAACATAAGAAAATGCGAAAACCGAACATACGTAATTTATGAAATGTGAAGAAAAACGTTTTTTTTTTTGATCACATCTCCTACAGTATAATGTGGCAACTGTGCCCACGCAAACTGTCAAACAGTGAAAATGACGGGTCTTCATAACATATTTCGCAAAACTTTAGGGAGTTTATGTAGGGAGGATTTGGAGCCGCAGCTAAACGTAAAATCTATTAAAACATAGCCTAAATTTAAATTGAATTTAAAATGTAATTTTAGCTCGTAATATTGATTAAAATGGCCAAGATACGGAGGTGGCCCCAAAACTAGCCGACCTAACAAAGAAGACACAAAAATGTTGGGAAAGATTTTCTTTATTTTTCTACATAATCTTCTTTTAGTTCATTACACTTTTTCCTGCAATATTTAATAGCTTCTATATCCTGTTTATAGTAAGAACTGTTAACCTCCTTAAAATACTCCAGACTCCCAGACTCCAACCCATCATTGTTGCCAAATGCAATTTTTTTAAGTTTGGAAATAGAAAATAGTGCAAGGTACCTAAATATGGCGTTATGAGGCAATTCTGACTTTATCTAATTAATTTTGGTCATCGCTATAGTGAATGTGTGAACTGGAGCATTGTCTTGATGAAACAACACTTCCTTTTTCGTCAAATGTGGCCTTTTTTCCATTATTTCATCACAAAAACGCTGCAATAAATTAGCATAATATTCGCCGTTGATCGTTTTTCCTTTCCACAGATAATCAATAAAAATAATCCAGATGCCATGACCTTCCCCGCAGATGAAACGATCTTCGCCTTATGTAAGGTGTGAAGTGGTGAACCCATGTCTCATCCATTATTATAAATCGATGTAAAAATTCAACTTTATTGCAAACACTCCAGTGAAACATCTTCACGACGTTGTTTTTGCTCTAGCAAGCGCGGCATCCATCTTGCGCACCGCTTTCTCATCTTCACATCTTTGGTCAATATACGATGTATAGCACTTTTTGAAATAAATATCATTTCAGTCAGCCCACGCTCCTTCAGCCGACAATCATCCAACACCATTTTGCGGATTTTCTTAATTGGTCGACTATTACGGTGTTCGTCTTGGCAGCTCGTACGGCCTCGTTCCTGATCCATGTTTATAAATCGGCGGAAAATTTTTCTTTATTGCGGTGAAATATCGCCAAACACTCTACTGAAACGTCTTCACGAAGTTGTTTTTGCTTCATTGAAAGCAAGCGCGGCACCCATCTTGCGCACAGCTTTCTCATCTTCATATCTTTGGTCAATATACGATGTATAGCACTTTTTGAAATGCCTACCATTTCAGATAGCTCACGTACCTTCAGCCGGCGATCATTTGTGATCATACCATTTTGTGGATTGTCTTAACCGTGTCTGACGTGGACACCTCAGTTGGTGAACCACAGCTCGTACTGCCTCGTTAAAACTCTGCTACCCAATATTTTACAGTCGTAAACGAAGAAGCAGATTGCTTCAGAGTAGAATCTAGCTCGGCTTTAATATTGGTCGGCCTGGGAACTTTTTAAATGAAAATGTTGAATTACATAACGGTGACCAATTTTTTCATGTTTACAAATTCACTGAAATCGTTTACTTTTAATGGCTCAAATAAAAATATGAAACAACGTGGCGCCTTGAAACTTAAAACATATGTTTTATAAAGTTGCCACATTTCACCAAAATAATTTTTTTCACGGGCACCATCTTCTATACGTCGTAGGTCGGCTAGTTTAGGGACCGCTCTCGCATTGTTCCGAATTGATTTTTCTTAATAATATTGATATTTATTAATGAATATGTCAATTTGTCACTCAGGGAAGCATTAAAATAGGGAGCTTGGCTACAAGTGGCCATTTTCTTGTAGTGCTTTTACCTTCGTTTGCAATATTTGGAGCTATTTTACAAGCGAGATTTTTATACGCCAGTGAGTTATGTAGTAACGACCGTTTCAATCTATTTGGCCACTATGTTTGATTTATTTTTTGACGCATAGTGGAGCTGTTGTTGGATTAACCTTCCAACTGGTAGCATATGGAGTTGCTCTCTAACCAGTTAACGCATAGCCACATATTAGTGTTGATGGTAAAATAGTTTTTAGCAAGTCAAAGATCAGTTAGTTCCATATTGACGTAACTAAATTGATAATTTCTGACTGAAGAAAAGAGCAGTCACTTGCGATTCTCCACTTTTGATAGTGTCGAGTATTATTCTCCAACAGTCGATGTTTTCCCCAGTATCCCAGAGTAGGGAGAGCATTCTAATTTGCTCATTTTAATTAGCCCTTCATTTGAAAGACCTCTTCTAAAGGGTGGCGCATAAGTAACGTTAACGACAACTATATTGAATGCGTTCTTGGGCATCATTTGATTTCAACTGGTGAACCAATTGCATCTTATATGGGAAAAGATGTAACATATGTAAAATTGTTTGCAAAGACTGCCTAGACATCTCTAACTGCTGAGAACGTCGCCTGGTGGAAGTTTCGGGGTTTGCCTCAATACTTGCTTGCACTCGAGCAATGGTCACTTCATTTCGAACTGCACGAGGTCTTCCAGCACGTGGAAGATCTCAGACAGCCTTTTGTTGCCCAAAACGCTGAACCAATCGGTAAATTGTTGGAGCACTAGGAGCATTTCGAACATGAAGGAAACTTCGATATGATCTTTGTGTCTGAATAATCGAATTCTGACTTTCAAAGTAAAATTTAACAACTTTGGTTCTTTGTTCTGTGCTGAGCCCGTGTATTATTTAGTTAATTCTGTAAAGAGACGAAAAAAAAAAGATTTAAACAAAAAATTTATTCACTGATCAAATCTTAGCGTTACTTATGCGCCACTCTATACAAGTACATTAGAGGTTCGATTGCAACTTTGTCTCTAAATTTAGTATTTTCATATACATTCCATTTATTCCTCTATTTGAGCATTTCACTCATCTTGATCTTAGACAATAAACGAATTAATATTATCTGATCTACTTAAATCACCTATCTTATCTAATCCACATATTCCACTTAAAAAACCTAACCAACTTAATCCAGCTAACTTACTCCAGACCTACATAACTCAAAGGGGTGTGAGCATATCACACCTGCCTTTCTCGAGCTATAATGAACTTTGACGAATTGTTTCCGATATGGTTATTTCACCCCAATCATATCTTAATGCAGATGGCTCCACGGTTTTTAAAGGGTAAATAAACTCATTTTATATAATGAAGTGATTCCATAATTCGGCATTGTTATCGTATTTTCACAGTTCATTATTGGGGTACTTTTGGTTGACTGGCAGTTTTCAATATCATGTATCATTATCTGGAGAATTCCCGCAGAATATGACTCATATTTTACTTTAACTTTAAATATTTTTCAATATTTTGATATTGACATTTGTAGGAAGCAAATCAATAACAAAACACAACAATGCATATTTTTGCGTTTTATAGAACATAGATGTTGATTTTGCATTAAATTTCTGAAATTATTGTGAAATTAAAGTTACGGAAAAGCACAAGCACGATTTAAACAGATGTAGATCAAGACGATGATAAAGATACAAAAAATTTCAATATAAAAATACAACGTAAATTAATTTATTTCAACTCTTCGGTCTGCTACGGCGAATCAATAAAAAAGGTATTCGCATTGTGTAACAAAAATATTTAAACAAATTATGAATCGCACTATTGTGGAAATGCAAATAATTAAATTAAATGCAAATATTTAAATAGCTTCATTTGAGAGAATGAATTTATATTTAATTTCATTCGACTAAAATTTAACATCCAAAACGAGGCGTTTGAGTACCAAATATTTTTTGATCAATTTTGCTTCATAACTTCTTAAGTTGATTGGGTGATATTGCCATTAGCTCACTGACTGACTGGTAGATATGATAACTGTCGTTAATCTTTAGGAAACTTTGTTGGGGGCCCGCGCGACTCCTAACTCCGCCCCTGGATGCACAAAAAAAATTCTGCGTGGAGCTTCGCCAGGAGTGCCATTTTTCCCAG
>JAHXMU010024369.1:0-10024 GCA_019455685.1 Philornis downsi
TTATTTCATAAATCCTCCCGTAATTCCTGGTAAAATTTAAAAAATCGACCGATTAATCACATCCGGTATGTAATTCTAATTTGTGGGCTGGAGTAATCTAGATTTTTATCCATTACATTGCTTTACAATTCTTAATAATATCGGAGTAAAATCGATTAATTAACCACGCCCCCACCGGTACCTACCATACAAATAACCGATTTAACCCTACTGTACCAAATTCCACTATATTTGCTACACGATAAGTCATAGAAATCAAAGTTCTGAGAACGAAAATAGTCGATGTTGCTACGCCTGTTCTGGTACCTCCCATATGTATATATTGACCGCTTTATCGAATTTTGATTTTCCACTGTAATCACTAATTTGTAGCCTAATGGTACTTAAAATCCAGTCAATTATATTGCGTGAAAATACTGGGTAAAATGTGGAAAAATCGGGAGAATAACCACGCCTTCTCTGGTATCTTCCATACAAATTGCCTTATTTAGCTAATATATTGCTCATTTAATTGAATTATATTCAGTATAACTGAACTCGTATTAGGCATTTAGTGTTACGAACAAAAATAGACTGCACTGCCACGCCCCGTAGGATATCGCACATATAAATTCGATGATTTAGCGAAAATCGATTCTTCTACATTTCCCAAACTGAGATCTTCAGAAAATTAAAATTTTGTTAATTTATTGTGCTTTAATTTCGAATATTTTTTGCAACAACACAAAAAGTCGAGTCGAGTAAAGATATGTGAGTTCACCTGACTGAAACTTCTCTACTGGTTATAAGCATAATTCGTTATAACCGTGTATGCTATACGACTTTTACACTGTACATATGTAATTTTAATGGATCTACATGTTCGGATGAAGTGATATAATAAGTCTGTCCATTGATTTTCCTATACTTTATAAAGTACCGTTCAAAATAACGAATAAGTTTCGAAAATTCTGGTAAACTTAATGCGATCTGCTTTGAAAGCCTATTCAAACTGCATTGCATGAATAGAACTTCATGCGCGCTAAGATAAAATTAAAAAATCACAATTCTCAAATTTAAAAATTCTCAATTACGATCACGAATTTAAATCCAACGTTAATTCCAAATCCCGCTGCTACTCCAATTTCAATTTTAAAAAGCAACTAGCCGATCCGGCAAACGTTGCTTTGCCTTCAAATTTTAGCAGGAGCAGAAGTAATTGCTTTTTAAATTGTGGTTTGTATAGGAGGTACCACTCCCCTTTGTCCAATCCCGCCCATATTTGCAGCAGCACTTAAGATATGTACACCAAACCGATGTACCAAATTTGGTTCAAATACCGTAAGCAGGAGCAGAAATAATTGATTTTTAATTTTTTGTTTGTATGGGAGGTACCACGCCCCTTTGTCCAATTGGACCGAATTGTAAATCTAAACCATCCCGAGCACCACCCAGACGCATAATACAAAAATTTATGCAAAGCGGTCCAGCCGTTCTGGAGTTTTAAGCATCAGAACAAACCACGATTCATTTTTATATATATAGATAGATAAATCTATTTAAATTGTTTGTTTTATGGACGAAACTTAATTTTTTTTTAAATAGGCAAACAAATAGAATACGTTATCTATAGATTTTAGGTGCGCAACTAGGTTCTCGCTGTTTTTTTTTTTTTATATAAAAATGCAACTTTGTTATGAAAACATGTTTACAAATGATTCATCAAAAGTATTGCCCATCGTTAGCTACCACTTTTCCCATCTTCCATCTTTTGAGGCTATCCACGAATCTAGCCATTCCTTGATGTCGTGATATGAGTGGAACTGCTGGTGCAGACCATGTTCCATCGAACGGAACAAGTGATAATCGGAAGGCGCGATATGTGGAGAATATGTCTTTCCATTTCAGCGTTTTCATGTAGGTTTTAACGGGCTTGATTACGTGAAGCCGAGCGTTTCCATGCTGAAGAATCACTTTTTCATGCCTCTCAGCTTATTGTGGGAGTCTCTCGCGCAAAGCTCGGCTCAATCGCATTAATTGTAGTCGATACCGATCCCCTGTGATGGTTTCGACTGGTTTCAACAGCTCGAAATATACTTTACCTTCGCGGGCAGCCCCATGACTTTCTTTCCTTTGGATTGCCGTAATGAAACCATTTTCCTTCATCCATTATAATACAATGATGAAAAGCCTTCCTTTTTTGTCGCTGAAGCAGTTGTTCACAGGCGAAAAAACTACGCTCAACGTCCCTTGGCTTCAACTCATAAGGAAACCAGTTCCTTGCTTTTGAAGCATTCCCAACGCATGCAATCGCTTGGAAATGGCTTGGCTTCGTCCTCCTTCACGCGAACATTCGTAAACATTAAAATCACCGTCTTTAAAGCGACGGAACCAATCTCGACACTTTGTTTCACTTAAGGCAGCTTCTCCATAAACGATTCTAAGCTCTCGATGAGCTTCTGCCGCCATTTTCTTCGATTGAAAGAAGAAAATTAATACTTCCCGCATATGGCGATTATTTTGGCACAAAATCATACATTTTCGCACAAGCAAAAGTATATGACGTGAAAAGAAAATCACTATTGTGTCGAGGGGTATGTTTACCATGTGCCTAAGCTTAGCTCATGACGTTTAGGTTATGGCAGAATCGGCTAGCATTTAAAGCTGGTGCCACCTTTTGGCAGACATCAGGAACTTAGTTGCACACCTAATAAATAAATAGAGCATTTTACTATCTGCTTTGCAACCAAACAGTTCAGAAATACTCAAATAGCAATACATAATGGCAAAAACTACGTTGTTCGATCTACCCAAACTTGTATTATTGTTATTCTTCGCATGAAATCTGCCACATTTTCCAAACAAGTTCATAACACTTTCGATCGATAGGGCCAATTGTCCCTCTCCTTTTGTTTCCAAAGGCTTGACACTGCTTTAAAATAATTAAAAATGTATATAAAAAGCGCAAATACGCAGTTTTATGTTTTATTTTTTTTATAATTTTATGAAATTTCGGTTCAATTTTTTCATCCATGGACGGAGTTAGCCAAAAAAACTGACACAAATTCTAGTTCCCACTTAACGGTGATTTATTTTCATCTCCTACCTCCGACCACTGTGCGTTGCTTAATCTTTTACTAAACTCAAGTTAAGCAACTCAAGCAGGCAATTTGAACAAAATGTACATTCCCTCTATACAACATGAGGCATATTTCAAAAATCGCTCTTTCTCATACCTGCCTGCTGGCGTAAAGACGGAGATACTGATATTGTAGCTACCACATATGCAACGCATATGAACTCAAAGAAAGCCTCTGCCACACTACCACAACTACCAACAACAATGGCAGTGAGAGCACGACGACAACAACAGCAAGAAAAGACTATCCAAAAGATAAATCATAAAAGGCATTAAGCAAAGGGTTTTCAAATTTAGTTTGTAACAAACCAGCGGATAGTTAACAGGCGAGCGAGCACGCACCGAAAGAAAGATACGAAAGCAAAAGCGATCTTAAGAGAAATTGTCAACTAAACGAGAATTCTAACGCATAAATAACATAAACTAACGCACGTAGCGTAAAATAACAGACGTTATCGCGTCCTATTGAAATTCAGTGGAAATCGAACGAAAAACAAATAACATGAGAATAGTAAGTGTGTAGTCGTGTAATCACAAGGCAAAAAGGAAGTGAAAACAACAACACAAATTGTTTATATATAGCCCAACAACAAGTTTTACCAGAAAAATAATAAAAAAATTTAGATACGATAACAAAAAATGAACATTGTCTGCATATAAAATGAAATTGTACTGGAATTAAACTGAACTGAACTCGCAGAAAACTGAAGCAGGCCAGCCAGCGTATTGATAGATAGGGAGGCCTCCCTACTCAAGTCCATACGCTACAATAAAGTTGTTGCTTTTGTTAATTTGGTGGTTATCAGTACATGGATAGAGTGGGGATTGGCTTTATAAGAGGCGGCCAAACAAAGCATATGTGGCCCGCCGTTATCTTATCATTGGAGGCCGCAACTTCCCCTTAATTTTGTGTTATTGAAAATCCACTTAAAATCATAAAAAAAAAGAACAAATGATATGTAATCATATCTCGGAAACAAAAACAAGATAACCTCAAATTATTTATAGAAACGTATTAATTTTTATTATTTCTATTTATTTTCTTTCCCCCTCCTGTTCCAATCGAACAACGTTCAATCCTCCACCTAAAAACGTAGGTCATTTTCGTTTCCCTCTGCCTGTGCCTGTTGGTCTCCATTGCGGCGGAGAAATCATCTCACAAACATGCGGGAAAACTCTTGAAAAGTGGCCGTGAATTGAAGGCTTCCAATTCCAAATTGGATGGGGGGGCTCCTGAAGATAAATCTCCCTTACCCGTGGCTGAAGATTCAACGGCTGCCAAACCTGCCAATCGCGAAGGTGGACGCAAACATCATCGTCATGGTAAAAATAAGAAGGGCAACAACCATAAGCAGGAACAACAGCAACAGCAACACAGTGGCCGCTCGCGTAAATCCCATGGCAAGACAAAGGTTAATAATGGACCCACGAAACCCCACAGCAAACATGGTCGCAAACATGGGCGTGGCAAACAAACCCAACAGATGTAAACTCTGCCCAAAGAATTAATATCACAATTCATGGTGTGTTATTTTATAGAATACAAAAGTCAAGAATAATACGAATAAATATTTAATAACTATTTAAAAACAAAATAGAAAACTATGAGATGTGTTTTTAGTTTTTATATTAAATTTTTATTAAATCTTGTGTAACCCGTTTAACGAATACAATAATTTGTAAAATTTTCCCAAGGACTTTTCGTTTATTTTTGATATTCAGTGTTTAAATTCCATATTAATTAATTAAATCTTTAGTAACCCGCTTTACGAATACATGGATTTGTAACTTTTCGTTCATTTTTGAAATTTAGTGTTTACATTCCACATTAAAGTTAATAGAAATACCGCAATTGTATGACGGAGTTATTAAAGCAAAGCCATAGCAAGGATTTCATAATGGGGGTTCACATTTTTTGGCTGCATAAATTCCTAAAAAGATTACAGCTGAGTAGGTAAAATATATATTTTATATTTCTCTATACGACGTCGACGCTCGCTATGGACGCCCCAGCACATCAACAACCGATGAAAATGTTGAGAAAGTGAGGAAAATTTTTAGGGAGAATTGTCGAATCACAATTAGAGAAGTTGCTAAGGTTATCGGTTGGCTCATGCCATGTAATCTTTACGGAAATTTTGGGCATGACGCCTGTGGCAGCGAAGTTCGTTCCAAAATTGCTGAATTTTAACCAAAAACAACGTCGCATGATCATTGCTCAGGAATTGTTGAATTACGTCAACAATGATACAGGTTTGCTTAAAAGGGTCATAACTGGTGACGAATCATGGGTATATGCTTATGACATCGAAACCAAAGCCCAATTGTCCCAATGAAAGAATCCAGGAGAGCCAAGACCAAAAAAAGCACGCCTACTTCGATCAAATATTAAGGTTTTGCTCACTGTTTTCTTTGATTACCATAGCATAGTGCATCAGGAGTTCTTACCACAAGGTCGCACAGTAAATAAGGAGTATTAACTTTAGGTTATGCACCGTTTGCGTCAAGCAATACGAAAAACACGCCCGGAATTGTGGATACAAAAATTATGGCTTTTGCATCATGATAATGCACCTGTTCACTCATCTTTCCTTGTGAGGGTTATTTGGCCAAAAACAACACCGTTATCATGCCTCAGTCATCGATTTTTTTCTGTTCTCAAGATTGAAGAGACCCAAGAAATGACGGCGTTTTGCGACGATTGGGGAGATAAAAACCGAGAGCGTAAGGACATACCAAAAAGTGCATATCAGAAATGCTTCGAGGGGGACTACTTTGAAGGAGATAAAATAGAAATTGATGTATAAATAAATATTATTTGAGAAAAATAAAAACTCACCTTTTCTTTGAATACACCTCGTATAGTAAGTTTTTCTTCATAGTATTTACGGTGCATTTCCAAGTGAGAAAATGTATACCCAAAAATCTTGCTCATGAATTTCCAAAATTTAATTGATAGTTAGAACCTTAAAGTCCCTTATAGTTATGGCCTTATATCAGACAGTCTAGAAACATGTTACATTAATAGTTTCCAAAAGATTGGACTTAAAATGCCTTAAAATGATAGTTCATATTAATAGCTAAAGTTAGAACCTACACTTTTTTATCAGTACAAACTAATAACTCGTCTTATGTGATTAAAGATTGGAAAAAAGTAAAAGTAAAGTAAATTGATCTGTGCTTAATCAAATAGCGGTCTGATTGATTCAACAGTAAGCCGCATTTGGGAAGTAACTACCAGGGTTTCGGTATTCTGCCTGATATAATGTGTTTACCAAGATTTGAAAGGGATCGCAAAATCCTTGTCAGCCTAATGGATATTTTTGCCGCCTTCTTCGCGCCCAATGAAAATTTTCATCCGGTGGCATCTAATTTGAATCACTTGGCCACCCCAATATCTTAATACAGCTTATAGCTCATATGAATCCCACAATCTCCATTAACGATTATGGATCCATATATTTTGTAAAATATTTTTTTCCCAAAAATTCCCACAACCTGTTCGTCATTCGCTTACGTCATTATCCAGGATTCTCCACAATACTGTACGATTGGTAGAAGTTGAGTCGGATAATTTAAATATTCGTTCTCTAAAAGGAGGCTCTGTCATTAAACCGCTTACTTAGTCCGCAAAACTCACTTCTGCTGGCTTTTTCTTACTGCTTGAGAAGGCTGTAATAACATCTTGGAGTTTTCGACCAATGACCTAAAGTTATGATCTTTGTTAGCAAGTAATGTACGACTTCAATTGTATAAGTCATGGTCAATGGTTATCATATCTAGAAAAATATTGAAGAGATAATAGACTATCGCTCTGTCTAAAGCATTACTTGGTGTAAAACGGCACAGTTTCTAATTTGTCTATGGCACTGGCTGAGCCATTCCGTAAAGGCAAATCGACTTCGCAGTGATACCAAATAATAACGATGAAAAGAATGTACGCGTCGAGTAGTTTTTCTTGTTTCCTCCCCAGGATTTGTCATAATGCGAATACTCTGGCATGGCTGTCAGCTGTTAAATACCTATCATGTGAAGTGATATTAGGTGCGTAACTCGCTGTTTTTTTTTTATAAAAATGCAACTTTGTTATTAAGACATGTTCACAAATGATTCGTTGAATGTAGCCCATCGCTAGCCACTACAATTTTCTTCATCTTTCTGGCAAAGCTTGAATTCTGTCACGGTAAAACTGTTAACCTCTTCAAGCTATGCGCGAATATAGCCATTCCTTGATGTCGTCATATGACTGAAACTTCTGGTCAGCCAGACCGTGTGACATCGAACGTAATAAGTGATAGTCGGAAAGCGCAATATCTGGAGAAAATGGCGGATAGGGTAAGACTTCACATTTCAGCGTTTTCAGGTAGGTTTTAACGGGTTTGGCCACGTGAGGCCGAGTGTTGTCATGCCGAAGAATCACTTTTTCGTGCCTCTTCGCATGTTGTGGGCGTTTTTCGCGCAGAGATCAGCTCAATCGCATTAATTGAAGTCGATACCGATCTCCAGTTATGGCTTCACTTGATTTCAACAGCTCGTAATAAATAACACCGACCTGGTCCCGTCGGCCGAGGCGACGACATAGAAGCATGACCGGGCAGCCCCTATGACTTCTTTTCTTTTGATTGATGTGATGAATCCATTTTTCATCACTCGTTACACTACGATGAAGGAAATCCTTATTTTTTTGTCGCTGGAGCAGTTGTTCACAGGCGAAAAACTACGCTCAACATCCCTTGGCTTCAACTCATAAGGAAGCCATATTCCTTGCTTTTTAATCATTCCCAACACATGCAATCGCTTGAAAATGGCTTGGCGGGTAACTCCTAATACTGAAACAAGCTCTACCTCTACGTTTGACACAGATTCCCATCAAGCAATGTCGTCAAGTCAACATCAAATTCACCATCTTTAGAGCGACGAAACCAATCTCTACACGTTGTTTTAATTAAAGCAGCATTTCCGTAAACATTTTGAAGCTCTCAATGAACTTCAGCCGCCGTTTTCTTCGATTGAAAGAAGAAAATCAATACTTCCCGCATACGAGTATGACAATTAATTGGCACAAAATCATATATATTCACTTAAGCAAAAGAATATGACGTCATAAGAAAATCACTATTGGGTCGTGGCGGTATGTTTAGCATATGCCTAATCTTGGCTCATTACGTTTATGTTATACTAAACTCGACTAGCACTTACAGCTGGCGCCATCTATTGGCAAACTTAATTGCGCACCTAATATTATTTTCATTATTCAGTGAAAGGTTCGACATTTACGAATATGTATCATTTAACAAACGAAGAACGCGTAAAAATAATTAAAACTTACTACTGAAGTGGTGATTTAAACGTGGATACTTTTCGTGCATTACGGGGTGATTATGGTCGTCATAATCGACCTATTGTGCAAGGAATCGGCAATGTTATAATAAAAATTCGAAGAGACTGGCAGTGTTACAGATGCGGCCAGGCCTGTGCATCAGCATTATGTACGCACTGTCGAAAATATCGCTTCTAATAATAATCTGAATTTCAATTCAGAGCGTTATGGCCGTATGGCAACCAACTTTTGTTTTGGCCTGCAATTGAAGGTTATGAACTGGACGATACGAATATGTGGTTTTAGCAAGACGATTCCTCGAGCCATACAACCATACAACAAAAGTTTCCAGAAAGCGTAATCTCATGTTTTGGCGACATCAATTTTTCACGATTTTCAAATTACATTTTCTATTCCTAACTGTCTCATTTTTCTTTGTGTCAAATCAGATATAATCTCATCCCCGCTGTTGATCAATTATTGTTTAAAAAACACTAAAATCACAACAAATTTTAAAAGCGTTCTGCTGCAATGAATCTTTTAGGGGCCCCTTCCACAGCTGCGGGTTAAAGTTTCCCTAATATCGACCGTTAATCTTAAAATAATGTAAAAACTTTTAATTTTAATTGCTTTGCTCATGAGTCAGTGGACTCCTATATCAAGACAAGTTCATACTATGACCACGATGATGATGCGGCTTCTTCGCTTGCCTTAGTGCGAGGTAAGAGATCCAGTACTCTTTTTTTTTGGAAGCCATAACCATTCATGAATTTTTGTTAAACATCATTAAAGTTAACGAAAGCAAAAACAACAACAGTTTTAATATCATTGTTTTGCGCCACCGCTCCATAGAGAGCCGACTATAATATGGTCACTTTTTATTTGGCTTAAGCCCGGTTGACTTTTTTGTTTTGTGATTTTTGTACTTTATCCTCTAGCGCAAACGATTATAAAGAAGACGATGATCGTCATCATTATGGAGACATGATTACAGACAGCCACATAGCAGCTACTCAAGTACTTGTGACCACTGGCCACATCATTCACTCACAGGGGTCAACTTTATCGTTTTAATGTAACAAAACTTGGAAAAATTTAACATAAATTGTTTTAACACCATTGCCCGGCTATTGCTCAAACGGAGCATTAATTTTTTTGGTTTACGTGGTGTAACAAACGTTACTTAATCACAATTAGCTGACGGAAGAAATGACGATCGCAGCCAAGTTTAAGTGTATTTGGTTTAGAGCAAACACGGTCAGCCTCCTCATGAATGAAAAGTAAATATTTAGCAAAGTTTTTAAAACTCTAAACAAACAAATGCGGCGAATGTATTTAATCTTCAACATTTTTGCACTTAGAATATCTTTTAAGCTAGAGGCTTTAAATTGGAACTTGAAATATTAAAATATTCAGGGGGGAAATAGCAACCAACATATGAATATTCTAACGCTCAACTAAGCGACACAGAAATTTCATATCTTGGCTAACTTCCCTTGGCCTCAGTCAATTAGGACAAACACACTATGGCTCTTGTACGGGTTGCCCATATTCGACGGACCCATCTGGCAACGCCATAACTTTTG
>JAHXMU010024374.1:0-12969 GCA_019455685.1 Philornis downsi
TTGGCCAAGTTGTCAAAACCCGGTGCCGTAAAGCAGAGAAAAAGCACAGAACGAACAAAATATGTAATAAAAATATAAAAATAAAGTGCAGCAGCTCATCAACAACAAGTTAAAACCGTTACTCTTTAAAAAAAACGATAACATAGGGTTTCCCATTTAGTGGTTTCAAAACCGTCGGTCTGGCAAGGCTGTCAGCTGTTAAATACCTGCCATCTGAAGTGTTATTTATTTAGTGAAAGGTTTGCTATTTGCGAATATAAATCGTTTAACAGCCAGAGAACGCTTAAAGATAGTTAAAACTTACTATAAAAGTGGTGACTCAAACCTAGGCTTTCCTTCCATCGAATAAAATGTTCTTCAGCGATGAAGCTCATTTCTTACGCGGTGATTACGTCAATAAGCAAAATTGTCGCACATGGGGTTCGAAGAAACCAGAAGTGATTCTGGAAAAGCCATTGTATCGGGGAAAAGTGACTGTATGGTGCGCATTATGGTCTGGAGGTGTCACTGGGGCGTATTTTTTTCGAGAATGACGCTGGAGGTACCATAAAAGGTAAAGCTGATAAAAACTTTGTTGTAACTCTGATTTATCGTTAGCGTCAATTTATGCTCATATGTAGACGAAAGTAGAGTAGAAGTGTCCAGATAAGGATCTGGAATGATGAAACACACGATTAAATTGGAAGAAAGGAAGTCTCAGCTATAACTACTAATCAAACGTTAAGTCGATGCGCCATTCACAGTACTGTGCAGATAAGGATCTGGAACGATTAGTCTTTATAGGTATTTTCCTGACATTTTCGCTACATATTCACCTTTTAAAATATCGGTATGATTTAATACCATTCAATGGGTATATTTTGTTAATTGAAAAAACGCTAAAAAACACATTTAATTTGCAAGAAAAGAAATCTTAGCTATGACAACATATCAAACGTTAAATCGATACGCCATTCACAGTACTGTCCAGATAAGGATCTAGAACGATTAGTCTTTATAAGTATTTTCCTGGCATTTTCGCTATATATTCGCCTTTTAAAACATCGGTACTATTTAATGCCATTCAATGAGTATATTTTGTTAATTGAAAAAACGTCAGACACATGATTAATTTGCAAGAAAGGAAGTCTCAGCTATGACAACATATCAAACGTTAAGTTGATACGCCATTTACAATACTGTACAGTTTATTCGGTGAATCTGTAAGTTTTTTTCTGGACTGAACTTAACTTATTTTGTCAGAAATGAACATGTTTCCAACCAATCTAACAATTCTGATACGAGATACGAAATCCGCCATGGAACCTTATTAACATTTCTCAGTACATCGCCGCTTCTGTCATCCATAGTGAATAATAGTAATGCGCACATATTGTTTGATCTAATGGCAGTGATAAAATTTACTATCTTCGCAAAAATTACTTCTGACATAGGTCCATATATTATCCATGAGATTTTGTCACATACAAATTGTCGAAAATGAAATATTCTCCAACAATGTATTACTAAGTTCAGTATGTACAATACAATGAATGTCGAATAAAATGAGGAAGACAACAGCTGTCGTACTGAAAACCTACTGGAAAATATTTTTATTTGTGTAAAAGAAAAAAAAAATACAAGCATTGCGACAGTTTGAACTTGTTCACAACTCAATGAGTGTGATACACCAGATGTATACGACCACGTACAGCTGTGTATACATACGAGTAGACATTAGGATGACACTTGATAGTTACTTCTCTCCTATGGCATGAAGTATGAAGAAAACCCACTCTAACCGGTGTGTGTGCTACGTCTATTGCTTTCCAATAAAACAATTTAAAAATTATTTTATAATTTTGTGGAAACTTTAACAAAAAATTAATTTTACATTTTTTTAATTCTTTTTAAATTAAAAATTGTTTTAAAATGACGTGAAAATGTATTTAAGAGGTAAAAAGTTGATCTACGAATATCTAACATAAGGCAAAGTTTCCAAAATATACATTGGCTGTGCTGGATTTTAACTTTTTACGAAATCTCCTTTTCCGGCTACTTTCTTTTCTGGACCGGAATTATTAATCTGGCACTTTCTGGCTGGAAGAAAGGTTTGTTTGCATAACCCTTGCTTTTCAGACATCCCCACAAAAAGAAGTCCGGAGCAGTCAAATCAGGTGACCGTGGAGGCCAACCAACATCACCATTTCTTGAAATAACTTGTAGTGGAAAGAGGTCTCGCAGTAATTCCATTGTAATCCTGGCTGTATGCGATGTGGCAGCGTCTTGTGGATACCGCATGTTAATCAAGCCCAAAGCATGCAGTTGTGGCGTTAAAAAGTTTTCAATTATATCACGATATCGCCCCCCTTTGACAGTTACCATTATCCCGTTCTCAGTTCTAAAGAAATAAGGTCCAATGATTCCTCCTGACCAAACTGCACACCAGACTGTCACTTTTAATGGATGCAAAGGTGACTGATGAATAATTTGGAGGTTTTCCTTTGCCCAGAATCAACTATTCTGCTTATTCGCATATCCATTTAAATGAAAATGTGCCTCGTCACTCATTATGATTTTTTCATGAAAATCGGAGTTTTCATGAAAAAGCGAACTGTAACATCCTATTGGCGTATGTACCACGGCTTAAATGGTTTTGTGAAGGAAGCTCTTGTGTCAACTGAATCTTAAATGCAAACAAATGCAAATCGTTGTTCAAAATTATGGCCAAAGTTGTCCTTTGAAGACCAAGCTATTGAGCACGCATCGAATTGACGTTGATGCATTGTTTTGAACACTTTCTTGAGCAGCGGTAATGTTTCCAGCCGATCTTGCAGTACGTTGTGGTCCATGCTTGGCCCCATCATCTACAGACCCTCTTTCTTCGAAATCATTCACTACATGATGTTGCTGGCACGTTGTTTCTCCCAAAAAATTTCACGTAACTTTCTCATCGTCACAGTAATCAGTAATCGATGATTGATTTTGATAAAATGTTTTAACGATTAAAACACGTTGATTTATGGAATATTTTTCCGTAAAAATTTTGCCACGTCTCTACCTCGCAACTGCCAAATATGAACTGTCAAGACTAATGTTTACCAAAATGTCGACAAAACAAAGTAGTTACCTTTCCTGCGGACACCCTGTATTTTTTTAGGCTCACTCAATTATAGACTCAATGAATCACGCAAGTCAAAAATTGTAAAAAAAAAATTGAAACGGTCGAAAAAAATTTTTTGAAGATAATTTTTTTTTTTTGTTTTTTTGTGGAAAATTTTTTATTTCACTTAAAAATTGTCACTTGCTTCATGGCAGAAAAGCCTAAGTTTGTCAAATTTTTCATTATAGTGGTTTTATTGGTCTATCCAAAAATTTCTCAGCCACCCTAATATTGCTGTACGAGTACTTGTGTGAGTCGCCGTTTTAGCATGTGCACATTGTTTACATTTAATTTTTTTTTTTTTTGTTCATTTTCAAACGATTCAAATCGAAATGCAAAGCGTTGCGCAGAAAAAAAGAGCGCGAGAGAATAACAGTAGAAACCTCAAGTGGCAAGCTGTTGATAAGCATTAACTATCCGCTAATGCAAAGCGTCGTTTCCACGAGTATGTCCGGTTAATTTTTGCACTTTTTATTCGCTGAAATTGCGCAAATGCTGTCAAAGTGAAATACATTTACGGAAATGTGAATGAACGAAGCAATAACAGTGAACATGATTATTCGAGCAGTAACAGTAAACATGTAACCGTAATGTCCACAATGCAAACACACGAGCGAACAAACTGCACACATACGAGTATGCAGTCGCCTGTGTGTAAACACAATTTGTATGTTTAATGTTAGCAGGTTAATGATGATAATGGTCGTTCGGTTTATTTGTTATTATTACGCTTACGCTACTATGAGGAAACAAAATTACGAATATTTATTTTTATTGATATTTTTTATTACCTGTTATAACTGTTATGACTCGATCTGAACCAACTCATTACAGGGAGATGATTTGACTTTATTCAATAATTAATTTTTGCTTAGTTCACTTGATTTATGACTTTGTACAATTACAAGTGGAAACTGATTGTTATAATTGCAAGGTGTTGATTTGAGTGCAACAAAATGTTATCTTACACTAGCAATAAAATGTGTAATCACACTGGGGTTACATGGGCATTTTGTGTCATTAGAGGGAAGAGCTGTAATTAATTAGCAATCACGATTTTGTTGATTAAAGTTTCAAAACAACGAAGAGATTTTGGAACGTAGTATATTTCGTTGTATATAAACTCCAAAGTGGTAATTAGTACTTCTCTGGAGGTATGTTTAGTCAAATATATACAAGCATACGTAATTTTACAATAATAATTTGTGTAATAATTTGTTCGTTGAGAAATTGTGATTAATTCAACAATTATATATGCATGAAAAACAACTCAGTGTGTATTAAATTGGTTATTACCAAGAATGTAATAACCAAATGAAGTTATCTCGGTAAATCTTTGATTAAAATCACTAATATGGGATGAACTACACTACTGGTAAATCTATATAAAACATAAAGCATATTGTCAAACATGTCATTTTGAAATAACCGGTTTCTTATCGCTAACAAATTAAAATTTAAAACTCAATATTATTATTGTTATTTTATACGAGGTGTGTTCAAAAAATAAGGAGAATTTTAAAATTTCGCGGGCTACGTACATTCGATTTCCGATTATTACTTTTTTATGTTTACGTTATGTTTTTTTGTTTTTTTTTTTTTTCTTGATACATTCGTCTCGAAGATATGTTAAAGGGTTAAAGGGTGTCCCAACGAAAACGCAAGATTAAAATTTGGCGCCGGTATAGTGAAATGATAACCAGTTTTTTCGTGCCTAGAATTGAAGAAATGAATGTGGAGGGCATGAGGTTTCAACAAGACAGCGCCACATGTTGTCATACAGCCAGAGAAACAATTCAATTGCTGCATCAGTCATTTTCCGGTCGTGTTATTTCGCGTTTTGGAGACCAGAATTGACCGCCTAGATCGTGCGATTTAACACCAATAGACTTTTTTCTTTGGGGTTTTTTGAAGTCGATGGTTTACGCGAATAAGCCGACGACGACTCAAGTCTTAAAAGAGGAAATTGGACGCTGCACAGTGGGATTGCTTCATACACTTTTGTGCAATAAATATAAGGAGTTGTCGTAGAGTCTTGAAATTCGACATAGAGCGTTTTATGACGTAGAGTAGCAAAAATATAAAGTTTCATCCATATCGACCACGCCCATCGGCCACCGCCCATACAACTAAAAATGAAATTTTCGTATACATTTTTTTCTGTAAGATAGAAATTCTTGTAACTTGGCATGAATCATCTGTATTACGGAAACAAAAATTTTGGAAAGTTTCATCCAAATCGGCCACGCCCATCGCCTATATTACTCAGAAAAAATAACCATTTCACCCACTACCCGCCTGACTTATTTTCTGTAAAAATATTTAGTAGGATTGCCTAAAATAAAATAATTAGTTACATGTGTAAGGAAACTTATTTACTTATTCATCTACCATTTCTTTTACAATATCATTTAATTCCAAATGTTGTTTACGAGGTTGACGCCTTATTGTGGCTTTTTTCATAAAATTTATAACTTTGTTCAGCAGTATAAAATATTATAAGGATTTTTTTTCTATAAATCGCAATAATATACTCCCTTCCTTCATTTTATTGCAGTCAGAGCATGGAGGTCGCCGGAGCTAACCATTTTTTCATCCAAGGAAAACTTAGAACACTGAAATTTCTAGGGCTTTTTTTTAAATTTAAATAGTTTCGAAACTATTTATGCTATCCAGTTGTCTTTTTTTCTTAAATAAACACAAAATACCATATTTTTAGAACATCATGACATAAAATAGTTAAATGAACAACAAATATGCATATACAGGCTCTCAAGTTGCATTAAAATCTTAGTCGTTTTGCGCTTTACTTCTCCCAAGCATTTTTAAGTAATTATTTTGCGATAAAAAATTATTTTTTTCAAAAAAGCAATGATGAATTTCTCTTAACTAAACAATTCCGTACAAAATTGCATCATTACATTTTTAATATTTTACAGTCGAAAAATAGACTTTTTGCACTTAGAATCTCACTGTGCGCTGCATTAATGAAATACCGCAGCATTTATGCAAAACGGTCATTGAAAATTTCATTAAAAGATCGCGTGCCATCAAAGCCGCGGCGGCCATCTGCCCGATGTGTTGTTCCATACATAACCTCATTCTGTCTACTTTACGATATAATAAAGTTTCACGATTTTTTTTTTAAATATTTGTGTTTTATTTAAAATGTATATCTTGCGCTCTTGTTGGGACACCCTTTAGAATGTTTAATTTGTTTGTATGAGCCATAAATACGACAAGTGTTTTTGTGTTCCGCGATTTTCTGCTGTCGAAAAACATGGATCAAAGAAATTGCATCAAATTTTGTGTAGAAAATAGAATTAAGTGCTCGAAAACACTTAAAATGTTGACAGTGGCATACGAAAAACAATGTTTACAAGTGCTACACGCTTTTCAAGGTCGAGAAGATGTGAATGACGACGCAACGCCGACTCAGCGGAAAGGTGCCACTCTGAAACTTGTTACCTCGTAAATCCATGCCTTATCAACGCAGTTGTTATGCGCTTTATGAATGTGGGGTCGGAACTGACTACTTCTGGACTTTTCCGCGATCGATTCAGCGCGACGAGTTTTTGAAGAAAATTTAGGTCTTTTAGAACTGGACGAGCGGCGAAGCCTTTCATACGCAGTCAAATATATAAAATGGCATGCATCACCTCTGGGGGACAAAGAAAAAAAAATGGCCGGTTAGAGCGACGTAAATCTTCTACCAATCTCGCCCACTTTTGAATGCAATGTAGCTCTCACACGTACACATTTTTTGATAAAGGATGTTCACAGTAGGCCTTCAACAATAATTTTACCGATTCGGCACACGAAATCCTATTAGCAGTATAAAATTTGAGACAATTGAAAGAATTGCGCTTGAAAGAATTGACAGAATTGAGTAGACTAAACAAACTAAATGATAGATCGCGCTCAAACTCCATGTCGGCAGAGAGGACAGCTTTGTCATCTTAGCGACAAAAAGAATTTTGACAATCCCCTTAAGCGGGGAATTGTAAGTAATCAATTTCCGGATTTTTTTTTTTTTTTTGTAGAATTATTTTAAAAAATTATAATTATATGTATGAAATAGGAAACAAACCGCGAAAACATTTCTTTCTATTAGAAAAGAGGACAGGAAAAAGGCATTACATTTTAGCAACCTATAGCAATTGTTAGAATGTAGTTAACCGAGGAAAATTTGTACAAATTTAAAAATCATTTTTCTTATTTGATCCTCAAAAAGAGTAAAACTTGCATTTAAGTCATATCAAATCTGCGGAAACCTTTTAAAAATGAATTTAAGCCTCGTCAAGATCTGTAAGCATTTTTTTGGTTTAGCGGGAAAATGGGAACTGTCTGCTGCAATCGCACTGTTAAGCAATTTGCATGCAAATATAGATCTGTTTATTGCACATTTCGGCATAAAGGAAGGCAAATCTGTTATACTGGTATTATAAATTGATTCACATTTTAACAAAATTTACGTAAAATTGTCAATGCATTTTACAATCTTAACCGAAAACTTCTCTAATTACATAACCTGCAAAAAATTCAAATTGCCTTGCGAAGTTAATTAATTTTACATTTATGCTCCTCCTCCAATACAATTAAACTTAAACTCGTAACGTGCTGATTATGATATATGAGCAGATAATAGTATTTGTATAGAAAAAAAAGCCAATTAAAGAATTATCCCAAAATTAAATTATACATTAATGTGAACTTTCTGCTTGTTTAACTACATCAATTATATAATTAAATAAAATACATCAGATTGTTTGTGCAACATAAGGTAATGCATTGCAATAATTGCATTCGATAGTCATTGTCTACGTTAAAAATTCAAATGAATCGTGAAATGAACTTCAATCTTATTCAGTAATTAATAGACGCAATTTAATATTTCTGGCATTCCATTGCACCAGCCAACAATTACAAATAGCAGCGTTTAATTATAAAAGGGATTATTAAAAATAAATGCTGTAATGCCTTAATCTTTTAATTAGCGTAATATTTACGTTTAATTTTCATCTCACAAAATTTCAATAATGTGTTTCCATTTCACGCATATGGACTATTTCGCATTAATTTTTTTATATTCATTCTCTTAAAACATGTTAAAGGAAGGAATATAAAGAAAATTTGTTTAATAAGCTGTCAAAATGGAATGATTAAAAGGTGAGAAACAAATTATAAATTACATTGTAAAGGTAAGCGCAATTTCCAAAATAAAATTTTTAAATTTTTTAAAATAACACAAAGTGAACACATACATAAGATGGTCTTACAGCAACCTAACTCCAAAACAAGAACATTCATTCCGTCAAAAAACGTACCGGGTATTGACCACTTAAAAAGCTCGCCTAAGGGAAATGTAAAAATTCTTCATGTCGGGTTGTTAAGAACGTTTTCTATACTGATGCCGACTTTGGACGCGATCTGTCATTTAACTTGTTCACAGTTCTCGATTTTATCACTTCATCTCAAGAGTGTTTTGCGATGCTTGCAATGGTTGAAAATGTCGAACAAAGAATTTGCATCAAATATTGAATTGCAAATGAAATTTGGTGTGCCCAACCGCTGGAAAGGTTACAAAGAGCTTACAGTGAGTCGTTTTAAAAAAAGAAACTCTCATGTGAGTGGTACAGTGCATTCAAAAGCGGTCTAGAAGTGGTGGAAGATTTGTCCTCCTCCTGTCGGCCATGAGCGTCTTTAACTATAGGTAAAATCGACAAAAGGTAGGAAACGGTGGCCGAAAATCGTCATTTGCAAGAGATAGCTGAAGAGAGATAGTTGCCGGACTACATTTGTTTGGGTTTGAAACACGTTAGTGCTCGGCTAATATCGAAAAGCTTAAATTGCAAAAACTCAATTGCGCAAAGGTCCCTGAAAACATCACAGAACGAGGCAATTCCGAGCGTTATGCAGTGTTTGAGAGAACAACTTTATCGAACAAGGGTCTCACCTTATCATTGTGAACGAATTTCTGGTCAAAAAATCACAGGCACCAAAATCTTATAATACATAAAAAAAAATCGTGATGTAAAGTGAAGCTTTTTCAGAGAAATGCGTTTGAAAAATGTTATGATGATCGAATTATTCGCTGGCATAAGCGTATTAATTAGGAGAAGGTCCACTGTGAAGGCTGTACAATAAATTTGAATGAATAATAAACATTTTGTATTTTATTGACCAATTTCTGGTATTTCTTTTTGATAGATCCACCTCTTTAAATTCATTATATGCGCCTAAAGAAGAAAAAAAAACGATGACTTTCAGAAGTTTCAAAATCGAAATATTTTCTTTTTTCCACGCCAAATCTCCAATTTATGATTGGACATGATTTAAAGGATTAGAGATGAATTTATGTGGTGCAAGTGATCCCTGGTATGAAAGTCCACAAATGTGCGCCTTATCTGCAGTCACATAATTTGCAAAATCCCTACCAGTGCTTGGAATTCTATAAGCCTTCAAACCGGGTTTTAATTCTTTCCATACAAGAAAGTCGTGTTTCTTTTCCAGGAATATCGATTTTTATTTAGAGATTATACTTCATACAAAGTCAAGGAATTTTTGGTTAACAATTCATCTTCTGAAGAGCAGAAATGTCAGAAAAAACTTTTCTTCCTATAAAGAAGAAACATGTTTTTTCTTTCGTTGGTTCCAATTAAATACGAACATGTGGGCATAAACAAGTTTGGCCGTACAGTTTCCAATACAAAACAAAATAATAATAATAAGCAATAATAATTAAGCAGGATTTGAATTTGATTTCCGTCTGAGGAACAAATCAATTTCTGGTCCATAATGTAGAATATTTTGAAGTGATGACACAATCTTCTTTATGTGGCGACTAGAATAGATAGTTTTATTTAATGTACGCCGCATAATTTATATATTTAATAACAATTTCTTGCGCTTTAATCTTTTGTGCTCCTTCTCCAATTCGTTACACAAACTTTGACAGTGTTTCAAGAACCCAGTCCTTGCAACGGAGTTTTGGTCGTTCTATTCAGCTGCATCAACCGAGTTCATTGTAAGACTTGTCGTGCTGAAGCATTTCGAAGCATAATACAGTTACTATATTTTGATGCATTTGACCACGTCTAGAGCTCATGATTTATACATTGCTAATGCCCCTGCTTGCGTGATAATTCAGGACACCACTTGGTGAGCGACACTGATAGGATTAGTTTGCCGATTTCTTCTCAAAGACTGAGAAGGCAGCATTAACATCTCCCAGTTTTTAGCTAACGCACGCAGGTAACATATAGCTTTTGTTGAAGATCACACTAATCTTCTTTATTGCAGTTTTCCTCACAATCATTTCCAAAATGCGTTGAATAAGACGCATAGAGGGCTGTACTACCCTCCCTGTTTTAACCTCCGTTTGGTGTAAAATATTACGATTTTACTGAAAACTGTAAACTCCGCAAGAATATCAACCTTGGTCTTGGCTTTTTATAATCTCTACTGTATAGGTCTTATTGTACGGATATTTAGTCAGTTGTAGATTTAATAAAGTTTTAAGCCTCACTTCCAGGTCAGATAGAACGAGCTTTAGTCTTTCATATATGGCACAGATCGGGCATACAAAGCTTTCCATCCGCCTTCTTGCATACGTCTTTCGCTATGCTCAATCTCGGTGATATTTTTATCAGTTAGGTGTGTCTGAGTTTGAATTTTTCTAATAACTTATCCCGTAAAGTTTAAATTCAACAAATTACCAGATGAATTTATAGAAAAAAATAATTTCTATATTCTTTATACATATTTTGAAATAATATTTTGGAAAGATTTAATCGTATTATAGAAATTATCAATTGTTTCAATTTATGTTTCTGAAATTCTTCAATCGAATGCTTACTTATTCTTAGGAAATTCCAAAATAGTACAGTTTTTATTATCCTCGTAGTATTTTCCGCTACATTTAAAATTGCAATATTCTTTCATGAAATTTTAAATAGTATTCTATGTGATACTTCGAAAACATATTTGTGAATGCAAAGAATCACATTCCTATATGAGAAGTTTACATCAAAACAGTTTTCTATATGGAAAACCCTTACGAAGATATGTTTCTATATGAAAAGTGCCTATGAAGACACTTTTGAATATAAAAAAATTTCGGCGAATTCACTTTTCTATATGTAAACATTCCTATGAATATATTTTTCTGCACGTAATGTATCTTTGAAGAAACATTTTCCATTGCAAATCTCTTTCGAGATATTTTTCTGTACGTAAAGTGTTTGCAAATAATGTTTATGACAAGTACTGATAAAGACACTTTTCTATAACGTAAACAACTTGTCAATTTGCTACTACTAATTGATTTCAGCCTATGGAATCGGTAGTGACCGCATAATAGGTCGACGGTGGCTTTGCTACAGATCACACGCGCTTGCATGAGAAGCATACAGGAAGCAAGTTTTTCACATCAGTATTACCATGCGATTAACCTGTTATTTCGTATTACCGTCTAAATTCGTTGCCTATTTCGATTTTATGGTTTTTGAGTAATGGCATCATGATTTGTAATACGTTTAGAGCTCGACTTACAATTGCAAGACTAAGCGATATAGATTTTTGCCCATTGATCTAATAGTTGTTAAGTCAGCAGCATAGTTTTAGCTGTTATATGCGCTTTGTTATATAGTGGCTTTTTCTATAATGAAGATTTGAGAGAACAAAATAGACTGTAATTAGCAGCCGACTATGGGGGATTTGAGTTACGATAAAACCATAAAAACTTCCTTCGATCGGTGGTCATCTCGAACACTTTGTGTAATGGAGTAATCAATAAGCTTAGTGAAAGCTTCTCAAACTCATATTCGTAATTGTTGTTAAGCAATAGGTCCTGATAAGTGAGTTTAAAAATTGAATGCGTCTAAGATCATCGAATGTGAGAAGCTACCCTATACCCTTAACGGGATGCAAGAGAATTCTACATTTTGTGTTGTAAATTCAATATGATGGAACTTAGGCAATTGCGATTGATGTTGCATAATAACTAAACTAACTTATAGTCCGTCGTACTACCTATACTATATATGTATATGCTAGTTACTTACATATATACAGGGTGGGCCATAAGGGTGTTGGCGGTTTAAATATTCAATTAAAAAAAAACTACGAAACATAAAAAAATTTATTTGTATTTTTAAAAAGTAGAAGCACGTGAATTTTTAAGACTTAAAAATAATGTTGTCCAAATGGCTTCCCTCGGCTGCTTGACACTCTTGGAACCGAAGTCGCAAATTTTGGAAAACTCGTTGAAAAGTTGTTCTCGGTATTTTGTTACTTTCCTGAATAATGTTCCTATTCAACTGCTCTAAATTGGTCGGATTATTCTCGTAGACTACCGATTTGAGGTAGCCCCATACAAAATAATCGCATGGAGAGAGGTCGGGGCTACGTGGGGGCCATTCAATATCCCCCCTTTTCGAAATGAGTTTTCCAGGAAAAACATTTTTCAACAGCTCTATGGATACCCTAGCCGTATGACATGTGACCCCATCCTGTTGAAACCACATCCTCGAGGTATTGCCTTGAAGTTCTTGCAAAGCTGGCACCAAAAAGTCTGCTAGCATGTTGCAATAATTGTTCGCTCTAACGGTCATCGCATGCCCTCTTTCGTCCTCAAAAAAGTATGGTCCATTAATACCGGTTGACGTTATCCCAGCCCACACGACAAGCTTAGGGCTGTGAAGTGGACGTTCATGCAAGCGTCGGGGATTAGTCTCGGACCAGAACTGACAATTTTGCTTGTTCACATGGCCATTAAGATGAAAATTGGCCTCATCACTAAAAATCACGTTGTTGAAATTGTTGAA
>JAHXMU010024375.1:0-10470 GCA_019455685.1 Philornis downsi
TTTTTTTTGTATATTTTTTATTTTTTTGCCATCGTTGTTGTTGTAGATTTTTCGCCATATTTGCTCATTGACCCCAAAAGGTGAAACTAAATTGTTGTCGTTTACAACGATATGTATAATGTTTTTGATGTTGTTGCTTTTAAGACTTTTTATGTTGAGACATGTTGGTGGTATGTTTTGTTTTTTGTTGTCTCTGTCGTCTCTGTTGTTGTCGTTTCTCAAATGTTTATTGTCTGGTCGAATGTCTATTTTTGTTATTGTTTTTATTTGCTGAGGCTCTTTTGGAAAATTTTTACTAAAATCGAATTTTTTTTGTCTATTTTTCGCCGTGTAAATGTTAATGTGTTGCTAGGTGGAAATTACGCACCAGTAGTTTTATTGCTGACAGAAGAGGATCGAGTGGTGGATAACATATGATACAAACATACATGGTTTATAAGAGAATGCGATGGAAACAACTATCTCTTTAAGTTTCACATCTTGCACCGCCGTACTGAACTGACCAAGTGGTAGATTTCACGCCCATAATGGGACTGTAGCGCCTGTGTTTCTTTTTTATCCTAGGCTAAATGCATAATGATTGCCAAGGTCAAACAATGTGGAGGCCAACTCAGTCATATTTATTTCCTAATATTTCACGATCAAATTTCCTACTCATTTTCACTCCATCTACGTGTTATGTTGGCGCACCAGATTAAAATTTCCATAGGACGTCTTCGGTCGCTCCACCTTTCAAAACTTCGAGGCCAAGTTCAATTGTCCCCATCCAACATCAAATTATGCTTAGTATCTGAAGCATCAATATAAGGATGCAATACCACTGCTGGGTTTAAATGTTTATGATCCTTCACACTCAGTGGTTCTAGTTCATTCTCCGTTATCGTCCTCAGGATGATCCCTGATCACCCACATTTTTTATTCATCATTATTTTATTCATTCATTATTAACCTATACATAATCCGACTGGCAGTAATATCTCAAGTTATGATCAATTTCTGTAACATCAAAGTCAGAAACTTAGCTCATCCTTCCGACTAGCAGTAATCCGACTGGCAGTAATATCGCAGGTTATGATCAATTTCTGTAACATCAAAATCAGAAACTTAGCTCATCCTTCAGTTGAGAATACTCATCATTCTTCTCAATTCAATTCTCTAGTTCATTCTCGGTATCGTCCTGAGTATGATACTTTCCAACTTGTATTTCGTGTTCTCCTTCAATGAGTGCATAGCGTCCATCCTCTTAAGAAAGAGAACTCGCCAGTGTAACTTTTAAGCCCTTATAAATTCTATTGGGCAGGTATCAAGAACTCCTTGGACACACTTGAGTTTTCCTATTGTCGTCTTTTCAGTCCTGCATCGGAGACTATAAAATCCGTCCCTTTCATAGCCGTAATCTGGTGACCGAAGAAAATATTATTGCGGTTCTTGTTCTTTTTGAAGAGAAATATCAAATGCGACACCAAACTATTCAAAGATGCCGATGCAGATTACAAATTCCAAAGTTCTAACGGAATAATTCCAATGAGCCGAATGCGTATATATTTGTTAAACAATAAATTCTCTTGCATCCCATGATTGGGACTCTATTTTTATTATAGCTTTTATTAGAGAGACTATCGGCAGATATTGATGGCCGAATCACCTGTGGCATTTGCTGCCGTATTGAAGAGGTCCTGATGGGAAATGGCTTTCGGATTCTACTCGCTCAGATCTTGATAATTTAAGCTATCAAACTCAAGCTACAATTGTTCGCCGGGGACAGGTATTTTCAGCAGTGTGAAAGGACGAAACAAGTAGGAAAATTTGATTAAGAATAGGAAGGGTGAATGCTATATGATATATGTATGCATGTCAACGGAGAAGTAAGAGCCCAAGACTACAAAGTTGCTCCACATGTTGACAGTTTGATATTTTTTCATATAACGGTTTTGTTCGAGAAAATTAAGTGCATATCAGGAGAAATATTTTTACTGGGATGGTTTCTTTGTGTAGAATGTATACAATGAGGAAACGGGGTCTAAGTGTCTATGAATGCGATCCATCTAAACCATCAATCTGACTCTGCTGTAGTATTTGCTAAGTGCTGTGGGGGTAATGTTGGGGGAGAAGGAAAACTGTAGGCCACAGTCCTCTAAACAGCCGTAGGACGACTTGACAGCGAAGGAAAGCTTCTTGCTAAATTTGGAGACCATCATACCGGGCAGGAGGGGACTAAGGATGTTAGCGTTTAATTTAAAAACCTATAGTTTAAGTTGTCTTTTGGACGTGATGATAACCTGAGGCAGATCCGGTCGCCGCTACTTGAATTAGGGTTTATTTGGGAAATCAGATGAACCTGAAAAATTTTAAACCATTTGACTGCAAATCACTCTTGCTTAAGGAAGGGCAAGATCCAGTTTGGAGTTCGGTCGAATAATGAATTTAATTGCTCTTGCCAGGGTGATGAGTACCGTTATTGATATTTGCTTTGTCAGGTCCGATGGGTCCAATGATCCGGTGAGGAGGAAAATAATACTGTTGAGCATTTAACGAGTAATTGCTTTGATATCAGGCACACATGGCGGTAACTTTTGGGTGAATTATTTCTTAGTATGCGTCTACTTATCCTTGTTATGTTATCCTTATTAGGCAATAAAATGTATGATCTGCGGATTTTTGTCGAGTCTGTGAGGACGAGTAGGAGATTGAGACAATTGAACGTTTGAATTATGAGGGTTTGATAAACTGTTGGCGGTTGCTCTGACCGGCCAGACGCACACCTATTAAGCAATTATCGAGTTCACAGACAGCGTCGGTTTTTGGGGAAAGGCTTTTTAGAAAGGCTTGATGGTTTTGCAGGACCGCATCTAATGAGATTATTCGTTTCTGTTGAAATTTGAAGTATATTCTTATGAGGATGACAGGAAGGTGGCCACCATTGGACTGTAATATAAAGTTTGGCGTCTCATGTTTGTTTATTCTCCATGAAAAGTTTTGAAGAATAGAATAAGATAATTAATCCCATCAAAATGGCAAAGTTCGTATTGGCTAGGTATTCCTCGGTACTCTAGCTTATTTTATATTTAATAATTCGCACACCACCTATCACGAGCTGGAATTAGAAACCATTACTGCCAGTTATATAATAAATTGTGGAAAGTTCAATTACAATCTTTTAATTGTGTAGAACCCCATGTAGAATACATAGACGTACAAATAGCATCTTCGCGCATTTACGCATATGCTCCTTCATCATATTGATATCATTTCCTCATCATTCTCATTTTGACTACAGAATTGTTCCTCCCTAAAAGAGGGAAAGGTTTTTTCCAATTATATTGCGCATAATTACAACATACTCCGGTATGTCTGCTTGATTACAAAGCAGCTGTTACGATAATAAGTTTATGCCTTGAGAACAAAAGGAACCGTTGCAGCAGTTTGATTGTTTTTTATTCGTATCGAATTACTGTAAGAAACGAAAACAACCAACAAAAAAACCTGCAATTATACAAATTCTTAATTATACAACAAAATTACTGAAATATTTTTGTTCCTAAACAACGCACCAACGACAGATTTAAATTTCAAGCTGCCAAGTTGAGAGGTATTTCCTTAAATTTCGAAAAATGTACAAACACACAATGAAAAAAAACTGCATACAAAAATGCTTAAATGCACGAGTGGAGCGAAGTGCAGTGCAGTGGATTTTTGGTTTCTGCCAAGTCAACTTCTTTAAGCCGATGACCATAATTAACGTTTTGGTGCTCTCCCTCTCCGCTCTTGTATCGACAGAATGAAAAATGTTAAGTATCAGGTTAAAAGTCCAAAAATAAATACTGAACACGCTCGTCCATTTGTGTCCAAGAGACGACCACGACGACGGCAACGGCGGCGACGATGACTACGAAGAGTTGCAATCATTGCACTAAAGCTTTGACTGAAATCCATAAAAAACGAAATCTTGGAAACACGATTTAAGTCGCCTGGCTGCTTGTTGTTTGCCTTGTTTTGCTGTGGTTTGTTTTTGGGTTGCTAAAATTGCATGCAGTGATGACAGTCGGCCAGACTTTGGACGACTGACTGGCTGCCTCTTAGGCGGTATATGTGTTATTTTTTTTTCGGCAAAACACACAAAAAACCTAAACTCCAGTCAGCCAAAAGACCGACCGAGCGATGTAACCGAAAAGAAGAAGAAAAAAAAAAAACCGTACACAACTTTATGTCTGGTTTAAATATTTTTTTTTACTTTTGGAGATTTCAAGATTTAGTGTACAATTGTGTGTTGCTATTGTTGTTGAGTGTTTTTGGGGGTAAGCAGTCAGCACGTTTAGTCTGCCGGGCCAGGCCAGCCGGTCGGTCCCAACGGTCAGTCAGCGCATTCAAACCCCAGTCATTGCAGCCAGCCAGCCAGCTATAGCTTTTTTGCGTACACTTTGGTTGCACTTCACTTTGGACTGCATTGTCCCGCCAAAAGTCTAGCCTTTGATTTTTTTTCTTCCACTGTTTTGGATTCGCGAGCAACTTGAAACTTTACTACATTTCCTTCAAAAAGTCTCAAGACATAAATGACAGCACAAAACAACCATTCAAACATCGTGAAGCGGCCACGAAAAAAAAATGCAGGAGACGTTGAAAGCAATATGGTGGCACGCAGAAAAAGAAAAATTAAAGTAGGTATTGTGTGCAATACGATTATAGTCGATTAATAAACATGCTACTACTGTATACTATTATTGTTATTATGGCAATAATAATTTGTAGCTAATTTTTTATACTTTTTAGAACGGGTGTAAGATTAGAAATTTTTACCAACCAGTTAAACGTACCAGCATTATGGTACTGATATCTCGAAGATCGGTATTAGACAACTAGTTCAAATTTATATCTATTGGATATATGTGTATATATTTGAGTACTTTTTTCTTGTCAAAAGCTGATCATTTTTTGTGGAAAAGTATTAAATTATGTATTAATCAAAATATTGGCCTTCGCTCACCACTACTTTTTCTCATCTTTCTGGCAATATACGGATACTTAATCGATAGAAAATATGTAATATGAATTGACATAATGATGTCCCTCTTTCTGCCTTTGTAATCAAAATACAGACTACATCATTGATAATGGGCTCTTCCATACACATTGTCCGTCCAAGATTGCTTTAATCTCTACTAAATAAAGTCCACAGTTTTTTTAGAATTTCATTATATTAAATATATATAATTAGGTCGAGCGAGAGATGATCCCTGTTGAAAACAGACCACATCAGTCCATGTTTAACTGTCCATGTAATAGCTCCGCACAAATTAACCGTCCTAGCGTGATTTTACTTCCTCTAAAGGTACAGTTTTCACTAAAATTTGGTTATATTTAGCACGTGAGATTTGGAACACTCATCTGAAGTTCTAAAAAATTTATATGTGTATTCCTGTTTGTCATTAAAACCTATGTCAATCTAAGCATGTCCGTGATAGAGGTTGCCTCGCTTGAGAAAGGCTAAAAATTTTTCATAGTCATTATCGAATCCGGCAGTAAAAACTTGGCCATACAATGACTGAATTAAGCCCTAGAAAAATGGACATTTTTCAGAAATTTTCCAACAATTTTATCACTTATTCGTTAACTAAAATCAATATGCAGTGATATTGTAAAGATTCTGGAACGAATCATTTTTTAATTTTCACTCCAAAAACGGCCGAAGTCGATATGGTATTTTATATGATAAGGGAACGTTCCTGAAATGTCCACTTTTTTGATGACGGATCAGTATAATGTTCTCTACACTATGATTCGCAGGTGTCACATGTGAACGAATCAGTAAAGTAGTACAGGACTTGCCTATGCAAGGACTGAGTACAGATTTTGAATGAATAAAGCGGATTTTCAGTGTTTTTTCAACAAATTATTCAATTTGTTCATTAGAAAAAGGTACATATTGTAGTGGATAATCGATGACCATCCCAATTCATGTACTGACACTGCCGCAAGTGGTATAGTCGGTTCAGAATGGAATAATTTGCCCATATAAATACAAATAAAGTTCTGGGAAAAATTAGACTTCTTCGATATATTCCTAGGCAATATTCGCTACCTAAAAGCAATAATCAATGGAAGTTGATAGATGATAGGGGAACTCTAATCGGGGCGTGGTTGTTTATTTTAGTGGGTATTTCATTGGAAAAATGTGCTTTATCGGCGTATACTCGTAAGCTATAGTAAAAAGAAAATCATTATTTTTCCAATAGGTGGCTTTAACAATCTGTATCTCACATTGTATAAATGCGATCGGGCGACGTTAGATGGCATTACAAATATAAGATTTCGTTCTCGAAAAACTACTTAGACAATTTTGTGATTGTTTAATTCAGTCAGAGAGCATGACAAAGATGAACACACCAGAAAAAATAAAATACGATATATTTTACAGTTTTTATTCGATAAGGATGAAAATACAACCCCGCTGAAAATGTAAATATTGTTTACTTTCCTGATACTGTGACAACCAATGACGCGTACTTTTAGTTTCATTTTATGTCAGAGAAGTGCTAAGCTCGATAAAATAATGGAAATCGTCAAGTCTGGCCATTGTATAAGCACTTCTTCGATTGCACAGCAGTTCGACATTGCACACAAAACCATTTGGAATTACTTGAAGAAGACTGGATGTAAAAAGAAGCTTGATGTATGGTTGCCACACGAGTTAACGCAAAAAAACCTCATGGACTGAATTTCCATCTACTATTCGATGCTGAATCGCGACCAAAATCGATTCATTTCTGAAACGGATGGTGGCTGGTAATGAAAAGTTAGTCACTTACGGCGAAACCTGATCTGGACAGTCAGAACCGTTCTACTGCGTGTTTGGTGGAATTGGCAGGGATCCTCTACTGAGTGCTGTTCCTCTACGGCCAAACTCCTGCTTTGCTAACAATTGAACCGTCTGAAGAAAGCAATCGCCTAGAAGAAGCCAGCTTTGGCTAATAAGAGAGGAATTGTGTTTCCTCAGGATAGCGCCCTTACGGCCAAATCTGATCTTAAAGTCAGAACCGTTCTACTGCGTGTTTGGTGGAATTGGCAGGGAATAATCTACTAAGTGCTGTTCCTCTACGGCCAAACTTCTGCTTTGCCTACAATTGAACCGTCTGGAGAAAACAATCGCCTAGAAGAAGCCAGCTCTGGCTAATAAGAGAGGAATTATGTTTCATTAGGATAGCGCCCGGTTTCAAATGTTGATAATGACTCGTCAGAAGTTCCAGGTGCTTGATTGGATGTTCTTATGCATTCATCATATAGTTCGGATCTGGCAACATGTGATTACCACCTGCCCCAGCCTATGGTGAATGCTTTTGGCGGTGAAAAATTCGCTCAAGAGAAGCTAGTGAAACTCGGCTGTCTTTGAAAGAGGCATAAATAAATTACTTTCAAAATGGCAACCAGTTAACATGATGCAAATTTGACCCAAACTGATCCGGTTTTAATTATGCTAAATAGAAGCTTCAACGTCATGTAAAATTTTTTTTACTACACCTTGTATTATGCACGAGATGTGAAATTTATCAACTCACCCACAATTCATGGGCCGCAGTCCATGCTGGTGGGTAGGCAAGTTTCGGTTCGGCCAATATTTTGGCGTCTGTCTAACTTTGCACCTGCTAGCTTGCTTTAGCCAGGGCACTTTACCATACAAATGGCGTAAAGTTCAAATTGGGATAGAATTTTGGGACAGCTTTTCTTAAATCATGCTATTTATATTGTTATAAGGAGGTATAAGGGGGTCTTTAACATTTGAAACATTCATTTCTATATTCTTAATATTATCTTTGTAGCAGGGTATTGGTGCGTAGTGGCGAATCGCCAGAATTAAAAGGCAAATTAAGCAGCGTTGAGGCCTGTGAATCGTTTTCAATACAAAATTTAGGTTGTGTCCCCCTCGCACATATAATCTGTCCTTCCTTACCATATCAGACTGTCTTTCTGCTAGCATTATTGTTATCCTTTTCCAAACTTAGCAATTAAGTTCACTAGGCTGAATTGCATATAGTGCAGACAAGCTGATTTTTCCCCCTTATTGAAAGAGTGGCAAAATAAAACCGAGGTATGGTGATCAAATGTCACATAAAACTCACAGAAGGATAATTCACCGCCAAAAATATTATGCGGCATGGGAATTGCACATGAGCGTTGACAACGCATACCTGGCAACGCTGTTTATTCGGAAAAGCCGTTAAACAGGATGATTTTACCATAAATTTCGGTTTTATTTTTGGTTAAGTTCACATTTGTGTTTGTGTGTGTGTGTAAGTTGTGCGGCAAAAATGCATGTTGTGAGAGCATGAATGTGTGTGCAATAATTCTTCTTTGCTTTCACGTTTGACTGGCATTCCGAACAAAGTTGCATTCATTGCATTTACTTAGTCTACATACGATGGACGTTGACGTCGTCGTCGTCGTCATCATCATCATCATCATCACCACCATCATCATCATGATCGTCATTCAAGGCAGACGGTCATTTCGTCGATTACACGGCCAGATATAAACGCTAAATCCATGATGCGGCTATGGCGGCGGGGTTCGATGATGACAAAACCGGGGTCTGTTGTCTGGGCTGCTGCACTTTTGTTGCCGTTGCAGCCATCGTTGTTGTTTTCGTCGTCGTGGTCGTTCCTCCAGTTGATTGTTCAATGGCATTTCAAGTTTGTTGTCTGTGCAATTTTTGGTTGTTTCGCCTTTTTTTCTCTCCCAATATTTGTTCCGAAATAAACTGCGGCAGCGCTGTTATTGTTGTAGCCTGGTTTTTGCCACATTGCAATTGTCCGTGTTTTTGGCTTAGTTGTTGCCGTTCATGCAACTCTAAAATTTTTACAAAGTCAAGAGACATTAACCGGTCGACGACGACGGCAACGACGACGACGACAACGGCGACTACGTTGGGTACCTCGACTTAAACCAGTTTTGCTTAAATTTTATTTTGTTTTGGCCATTTGTTGTTTTGCGATATTTATTTTGGATTTTTTCTGTTTGCTGTTGACTTTATTTTGTGTGCTTCTTTGGCGCTTTTGTTGTTTTCCTGTAGAAGACAGGTCTACCGCCCAATTGTGGATTCAAGTGCAATTTTAAGCATGACACATTGCAATTTAGCCACGGAGTTAGAGAAGGATGAGACGCGGCAGCAAAGTTCAGGATTTCCACTGAACTTCTTTTGTACGCAGCTTAAGTTGGTGTAGTTTTCACAATTGGCCCGTGATTAATATTCCAGTAGCGAAATTTGTGGATGTCTTTGACACCAAATTTGAGAGATTTTTTGTTTTAGGACGTATGACAAGATCGGATCAGCAGGGGACCCTGAAATATTTGTCATTCATTTGTCAATTTTGCGAATATTTTGCCACAGTGGGGATCTTAATATCCCAGATGAGAAATGATTGAGTAATAAAGGTTATGTTGAACTTAAAGAAACGCAAAGACTTAAAATGGCATTATACGAAACAGGCCATTTGCAAACCATTCCGATGAAATTCCTTTACGGGTGTTGGCGTTCGAACTGTTGACAGTTAAAAATGCTGTGTTGTCAATTTTTGATGTTTGTTCGATATAGCCATATTTAGCGCAGATAATATCATCAAATCTGTCCAGGAATGCCCCACACAGGCGTCGCCACACAGTTCGTCGCCACACAGGAGTCGACCGTCTCATATTTTTTAGTAGTTACTTTGGCCTCCAGACAGGAACATATGGAAAATTCCTTTGGGTTTAAGTCCGATGCAACCTACATTGTTGTGAAGAAATGAAGCTGGCCTCTTTTTTTGTAAAAAAACATTGGGTTTCACAGTCTTTGTGGGATGCTGCCAAATCTTGTTGAAACGTCTGATGGTTGCTACCGAATTGTTTACATGTTCAAGGTAACAAAACATCAAGTACAATATTTTCACGGTAGATTTGTTGATTTCTTTTTACGCCTCTCTCAATGAAAGCGAGTGGTGAGTGTTCTGCGGCAGTTACTGCTGTCTAAATCATCACTTGCTGGCAGAGCAATTCGCTGGTCTAAATTGTCTTTTGTCCGGTTACGACCTTTTTGTATGTTTATTGTAAAAATTGTTTCACCAGAAAAGATGAAGTTTTTCGACCCCCGACCACCACCGTGCAAATGTTTTAATATCTTCACTCTTGCTGAGGATAACTGCATTCTGTGCAGGTGCTAAATCTTGAATTTTTTTATTTTTCGTAATTTATTTTCTAATATGCGACCCATGCTACAAGTAGACACATTGCAATTTTGCTCAAATTGAAGTGCACTTTTTGTCGCATTCCGTTGAATTCACCTTTTTCAATAATTTCTGGCGATGTTGCAGCTTTTGGATGTCCACATCAATGGCGTGTTTTGATGCTACCAGTGTCATTGAAAGCTGTAATGGTTCAATGTACAAACATTTTGTTCACATGTACAGGGTTGCCCATATTCGACGGACCCATGTTTTTTAAAAA
>JAHXMU010024376.1:0-10909 GCA_019455685.1 Philornis downsi
TGTTGCTGCTGTTCTCGTTGGCGTTGGTATTAAATTCACAATGTGTTGTTATTGTTATTCATCAAAATAGCTGTAAGAACAATTGTTTGTGCTTCATTACTCCACTCACCAGTGAGGCCTACTGAGGCGTCATTCTCTATGTAGATTTAGTACTTTCCGACATTTCGAAACCACAAATTTTTTCTAATTATGCTCGTTTAGTAAACAAAACTAAATTCACAAAAAAAATATATATTATATATTCCCAAATAATTATATAGTTGTTTGCAACTGTTTAAATATTTAACACTCATTTTGAAATTATTATGGGGCCTCGACCTTCCTCTTAATTCGTCACATTAGACATTTTGCCTTCACGTAGTAGTTCTTAATAAATGTGAAATGAGGCGAACTCAAGCCAACTTCTTCATTTGAATGTAACCAGAAACTTTTGCATCAATCAACCAGCCAGAAGACAGTTCCATCTGTTTCTGTTTCTTGGGATGCGCATTGGATTATTTTTATTGGTTACCTTCAGAAACTAAAAACCATCAACGGCGAGCATTATGCTAATTTATTGCAGAATTTAGGTTATGCAATTTTGGAAAAAGGCAACATTTGGCGAAAAAGAAAGTGTTGTTCCATCAAGACAATGCTCCAGTTCACACATCCACTATTGGGGTGGCCAAAATTAATGAATTAAAGTTCGAATTGCTTCATCACGCAACTTATTCGCCAGATTAAATCCCAAAAAGACTAAATTAGGAAAAGAAATACCAACTGAATAATTTATTGGGTAAATGTAAAAGTTTAATAACTCACAGATACGATGTTTTAAAATGTTTCATTTATTTAGTTCAGAAATTGTTAGTGACAACTATGACAAAGTTATTTCACCAATTAGATGTAGATCTAGTTTTACCCGGTGGTAGCTACTCTGGCGGTAGTCAAAGTAAAACAGGCGACTAGTAGGTACTCGTATATAAACTTAATAAACCGCTTATCCTAGATAAAAGATATTATAAAAGGCTCCTGGAAACGTTGTAGGGTCCAACAAAATTAAATTTGCGTAATAACTTCTTACATAGGTATATTGCTTAGATTATGTGAAAAATTTTCGCAGAAAATTTAAACTATATGGTAAATTTCCTAAAAGACTGATAAAGAAAAACTCTGTAAATCAAAATCTCCGAGAATTTGAAATTTATTTAATTTATTATTTTTATTCTCGTGGATTGGCAAGAAAGTAATTTATTTACTAGCCGACCCGGCAAACGTTGCTTTGCCTTCAAATTTTATTTTTATTGGAAATGTTTCATGCCAATCATTCTATTATAATAAGAAACGCCTATATTTGCAGAAGAACTTAAAATATGTTCACTCAACCGAAATATAAAATTCTGTTTAAATACCGTTAGCAGGAGCAGAAATAATTGCTTTTTAATTTGTGGTTTGTATAGTAGGTACCACTCCCCATTGTCCAATCCCGCCCATATTTGCAGCAGCATTTAAGATATGTACCCCAAACCGATGTACCAAATTTCGTTCAAATACCATAAGCAGGAGCAGAAATAATTGATTTTTAATTTTTTGTTTGTATGGGAGGTACCACGCCCCTTTGTCCAATTGGACCGAATTGTAAATCTAAACCATCCCGGGCAGCACCCAGACGCATATACAAAAATCTATGCAAAGCGGTCCAGCCGTTTAGAAGGAGTTCACTGACAACGCCCGTACAGTAGAATTATATATATAAAGATTGAAATGTTTATATATTTTTATATAAATATATTTATACACAAACAAATTTCTCATGATCAAAGAAACACACATTCTGAACTTCAGTTAAATTGGTTCATTAATATAAATTTTTGAAATAAGTCTACCCCAGCGCCACATACCGGCCCCAAACTTCATTAAAACCTAATCGGGCACCAACCGACCCTATGGTGTGAATATGGCTGCTGTAGCTGTAATCGTTAAGATCTGATGGTCGGACAAACATATGCACGAACGTTTTTATATATTAAGATTTATGTACTTAATTTCTTTTTTTTTTGTCAAAATAAATTTCAATTTTTTTACTCAAATAATTAATTTGAAGCTCCATATCCATGTTAAATGATCGTAAAATTTGAAGCCACATTTTTCGACCAAACAGAACTGTTTATTCGCGAGGAACATTTTATAAGTGGCAACGCCAATCGGGACAGCTTACGTTTTTATGTCACAATATATTCATTAGTACATTTGTAAATTTGTGATATGAAATAGTAATAAAAAAAGACACATTTTTACAATTTTTGCAAATATTATTGTTATTTAATTTATTATTTATTTATTTATTTCGATTTTCAATAGAAAAAAAGCTGGCAATGCCGCGAAATTTTTTCACGAGTAAACAATGTCTTCTTCCCAAGAAAGGAACACAGTATTTAGATTAAAGTAAGTGCCGTTTTTTCAATGATGTTCTGTCACCGTTCAAGCAAATTTTTGATCCCAGATTGAAGGAAAGAAGGACCTTCCTAGTAAAATACCAAAACAACTCCGTATTTAGGTCCTCACTTATATTAAAGGATTTTCCATACAACAAATTTTAGAGACTACGGATAAAATACAAATCCTAAGTTTTTCTAGATTAGCACTAAAAGGTGCTTCCCATTCAAACTCCAATATTTTTTGCCTTGTCTGCAAAGAAGTTTTTGGCTCATTGTTTTCGTGGTATGGACCAGAACCTCTTTCGATTGGCACGCTGATGTAAAGAATCCATTTTTCATGTCCAGTGTAATTTGGTTACGTTTAAGTAATAAATTGCTAATGTTCATCCTTGTTAAGTGGATTTCGTTTATCTCGTGCGGAACCCAAATATCGCACTTTCCAACGGGTTCAAGAAGTTGCAAGTGGTCTTCAACAGCCGCATGCAACACATCCAGTTTCTATGTATATAAATTTGCGAACAGCTACGTGTCCGTCCAAATCAGTAACAGCTTTGATTTCGCTGATTGCAGCCAAAATCAAATACTTGAATTTGGAACTAACAAAAAATCGGTATCGTATTCAAAAGTTTACCAAATGTACCGTGCAATGGATCTTACAAGGTATTACTAAAGACAGAAATTGTCTGTCTTACATTTTATAAGCCCCGTTCAATTCTTTTTCAAATTAATTTCATAAATGTTTTTTTTGTTTATATAAAGTTTTCGAAACAAAATATTATACTTATATAAAACTTAATCTCATACATGTATTTAAATGCTGTTCTATGAAGTAGTTTTGAATAAGTAATAAAACGATACATGAAAACTGCAAACGAATTCCTATTTTCGATACCAACATGTAAAATTTATTGCACAGTAGAACATTTGAATAAGTAAGATATTCGTATTAGCCCACTTTTTCGGAATTTCTCGAAAAACAAATATATAAATATATAAATAAACAAAATAAAACGAAATCTTGGAAAATTTAGAGTTGTACTGAACCTGATTAAAATAAACAAGATTTCATTATTACCTATGTTCCAATAGGATTTTTATTCATTTTGAGAAAGGTAAAAGCCATAAATTTAATATGTGCCCAAAACCATGATAGACAACCGTCGTTGTTATTAAATCGTAAATCCTGCGGAATTTGCTAAAGTGTTCTTATAAGTTTTAATACAATATACAATAGATATCAAAAACTGTATAGAAATTTTTCCATTTTGACCATAATTTCCGTCTAAATACCGATCATTATAAAAGGTTCAGAAACACACTTAACCTAAATGACATAAAAGCTAACGCAGAATTGAACATTTTATTTGGGAATCGTTGAAATCACCCAATGCTCCGCCAAGTTGGCAACTCACTCAATATATTTAATTGTGCTCTCTCACTCTCAGTTTGTTCCCAGTCCATCCATTGGTGTGTGATGGCGCGATATCATTGCAAATGTTGTATCTCTGCCATGACGAATCGACCAAATGATGTATGATTGCGTTTTCCGTATGTGTTGGTGTTTAGTTGTTCTGTGCATTTGACTTTTGCTGCATGTTAGAGTCAATTTGTTGTTCATGTAGTATGAACATAAATATCGACAACAACAACGACAACAGCAACTCTGACAGAGCGGCAACATTAGCAAAATGTGCACATATCGATCTTAATTGTCGTGTTAAAATACTACATTAATACAGTGGGGGGTGAAGAATTAGAACTGTCGATTAAAATTCAATAAACACGTAGTTTTGTGGGCCTTAAAAACGATGTTAAAAATCAGAAAACGCTTTGTCACAACCGATAAAAAAAATCTTTACTGGAAGCGTGACAATATTTTATTAATGTATTTCTGACATCTAAACACGAAAATGGCATTAATTTTTGCTTCATGAACAATTTTTTTTAATTGCCATGTAAAGTTATGCAGAAAGCTTATATTTTCGATGGAAGTTTGCATTTCATTGTTCTACGATTTCAAAATTTCGTATATTTCGAAAGTTGTAGCAGATTCCCTTAAAAGCGGTTTTTGAAAAACGCTCGATATTTCAAATCGTAAATTTGTATATCGCCAACAAATACGGCTAGTGTTACCAGAACTTAATACGAAAAGAAGTTACAACATTTCGCGAAAAAAGCTAAAAAAAGCTTTATAAGCTTTAGATAGATGGGGCTTTAGAAAGATAACATTTCGTACTCAAAAAACTACTCAGATAATTTTGTGATCGCTTAACTCAGTGTTGCAAGAGTGCGCGTCAAAGAGGGATACCAGCAAAGAGAAAATAAGTCATATTTTACAGTTTTTCTTTGACAAAGCCAATAACGCAAGCCAGGCTGAATATGAGATTAGCGTTTACCCACAATTTTGGTTTCGATAATTCCGTTCCGGTAATTTAATGAATTCCGTTCCGGTAGAATAATGAAAATCGGTACGTTCGAGCATCATGTAAGCATTGCTTTGATTCCCCAGAAGCTAAGCATTGGTCAAAAAGCCCTCTTGGAACCACTTCAATAAAGTTGGATACCGAAAGAAGCAACATGAGCTGGTGCAAAAAAACCTCATGGAGCGGTTGTAAATCAGCAAATCACAGATAAATTTTTAATTCGGATTGTGACTGGTAATGAAAACTGCATCACTGAAGACAACGGCAAACAAAAACGGTCGATGAGTTGACGCAAACATTGGTCAAGCCAGAATTGGTGGTCGAAAAGGTTTTGTTGTACATACGTTTGGTGGCATTGGCGAGCAATTATCGGATATGACCTGCTTGCTTAGAGCCAAATACTTCTGCAATCGGTCAGAGGCGTCCAGCTTTGGCCAATAGGAGAGGAACACACACATCGATAGTGACTCGACATAAACACCGTGAGCTTGGTTGGGAGGGCCCTGTACATCCACCTTATAGTCGGGCTCGGCACCAAGTGATCTCCATCCGTTTCTGTGTATGGCGAATGATTTTGCTGGAGAAAAATTCGCCTAAAGGGAAGCCTGTATAAGTCAACTTCCCCAGTTTTTTGCCAATAGGGAAGAAGGTTTCTATGGGAGAGGCATAACGAAATTACCTTCAAAATAACACTAAACGAACGAAATGGTGCATATTTGCCCTAAATCGAATCATTCTAACTATGCTAAACAAAGCCTTCAGTGTCATGCAAAAATAATGAATTTCTTTTTGTTACACCATATAGTACATGAGAAGAGGACGATCTCGCCACGCCTATTTAAGTTGTGACAAACCTGCATTTTACCCACGACATAGTGGACCGAAAATCTATTACGATGGCTTTACAAAATACGGCCCAACCAAACTTTTGGTGCCTGTCCACTAGTTCCATAATATATTCTATTTTTTCCCCAATGCATTAACACCAACAACGAAATATTTTGTAAGTTATTCTATACGTCAATAAAAATAAGATCTTTGTGTAAAAAGTAATACAGGGTTATCCATTTTTTCGTTTCAAAAGTAAAGTTAAATAAATCACACATAAAAAGTTATGATTTCGATGCCACTTTTTTTTCATTATAATGCTTGGACCGATCAATTATGAAATACAGCATCATTTAAATGAACGCCTCTAGATTAGTTGCAGCAGTGGATCCTTTTGAGGTAGTTTTTGACCAATTTTTCGCATATTTCGGCCGGTATCTCGGCGAAAACTTGACGAATGTTGGTTTTCAAATGCTTCACAAAAAAAGTCTAACGTCGTTAAATCGCATCATCTTGATGTCTAATTGGCATCGCCAAAACGTGAAATTTCACTTTCTGAAAACTCGGGATAAAGCTAAACTCAGTCGTGTTGTGTGGCTCGTGGCACCGTCTTGTTGAAACCACATATCGTCCTGTTCATAATCTTCAATTGCAGGCCAAAAAAAGTCTCTGAATTGAAATTCGGATTATCCGCCGCACTTTCACTTACAAAAGTGATATTTTCGTCAGTGCGTACATTGCGATGATGCACAAGGCTGACCACATCTGTAACGCTTCGAATCTCTTTAATTTTTTTTATAATCTTGTCAATTCCTTGTACAGCAGGTCAGTTATGACGACCATAATCATCCCCCAAAGCAAGAGAAGTGCCGCGTTTGAATCACCACTTTTGTAGTTCTTCGGGTATTAAACGATCTATATTCCCAAACTTTTCACTAACTAATTAACATTTCAGATGACAGGTATAAAACAGCTGATTGCCCGGCCAGACCGGTGGTTTTTGAACCCACTAATTGGATAACCCTGTATTAATTTATTATATATGGAGAGAAATAACCTGCCCGAAACAACGACTCCCTAGGCTACAAAGGGAACTTTTGCCTTCCCTTCTATTCATTCAGACTAAAGTATTACCTGTTGAATATTTTCTCTTCATGTAAAACAACCCTATTTCCACTCGTTTATTCCATCGATATAAAACTATCACTATGGATTTGTAGCTTACTGTTTATTACCTTTATAGATTGTTCCGCTAATAACAACCTCCCACCTCTCTGTGGCATATTTCTTCTGACTTATTCCTAATCCTTCCCTTTAAAACAATAAAAATAAGACAATTTTCCCATCAGTAGCAACACGTTCGTTCATTTCTAAGACAATAACTCAACTCTTGAGTGTTGAGCGCTTTTGTGCCAGCGAACAAACAGCAAACTCTTTAGCTCATACATAATATATGAGCAACTATTTTGCACGCTCTTCTGCTCAGATTTCTCAGGCAACCATCAAACGTTACTACGATTGTTGGAATAGAACCATTCATTACTATCAAATGCATTTCTACGACCGACAACAAATCCAACTCAAACATCCAACAAATGTGGCCGAAGTTGCTGGCGATGATGACGAAAACCTTGATGCATCGACTGAGTACGGTGCAAAAAGAAAAGGGAAACGGAAAGTTGAAAACCGTATCACATCGTGATGAAACATTAACAAATCCAATGCATTCGGCACGATTCGGTAATTTGTGTATTTGTTGATGTACGTGTTTTGGATGTTCAACGGAGTTTCTTAAGTATTGGTTGTATAGTTTAAATGGTTGTCCGTCCGTCCGTCTGTCTGCCTGTTTATTATCTCCACTTTAGTTTTTTTCTGCTTTGTCGAGAGCTTTAAGTTTTGGGATGGTTTGTTGTAAGCGTGGCTGGATGCTACAATTTTTATATGAATGAACTGGATGCGCTGTTGCTGTTGTTTAGATACTGTTGGGCATACTGTTGTTGCTGGTGTTTGCCATATGTTGCATGTTTTGGTGTAGTGTAGCGTAGTTCTATCACCCATTCCACTGAATGTGTATTGAAAGTGCAATGTTTCTTTTTTTTCGGGGAATATGCTGAATATGATGCTGGCCATGATGATGCTGGCGACGATGATGATGACGATGGTGATGTTGCTGCTGTTACTGTTATTGACACTTTTACTCGGTGTATTGACTAACTGTGACAGACGTTTATTTGACAAGTGACCTTATTTAAATTTCATAAATTATGTTCACTTTAAATTGTGCCACATTTTGTTCAATTCTAAGGAAATGTTATTGCAAAGACAGCAAATGGTATAAATGAATGAAATTTTCAGTGTTACGCTATACGCCAAAGAAGTAAATATAGTTTATTCATAAAAAAAACACTGCCCCATATTCGTATGTTTTGAGAAGAAGAACAAACAATTATTGAAATGGAGATTTCGGCTGAAGCTTTTTATAAATAATAATAAGGTGGGGATTGATACTGCAGTTATACCGAAGTTCGAAAGAGTTGTGAAAATGGCATGGCACTCTACGTCATGAGAAGTGACGTATGATGAACTACCGAATTAACCGAACAACCTAATATATAAATAAATATACTCCGGAAATTGTTAGCATCATATCTCATGATGGTTTATATATCTGTGCTAACAAGGAAACAACAACTTAATTACGAATTTGTTGTGATAGACGCTTGTTTAAAAAATCGCTAATATGAAAATTTCTCATAACACTCGAGTTATACAAAATTGTGAAACCACAAAATGACATAAACGATAACAGCAAAAACATATTCTTGCGACTGGAATAGACATACTTATCTATTACACGCCGCCCATAGAAACTAACTCCAAGCGCTTCGATCTTCTGCGCTTCTCCTCCAATTTATCACACCAAGTTTCGATAGTATTTCAAAAACCTGGTCCTTCCAACGGAGTTTTGGTAGCCCTCTTCTGCGCCGCCTATCGAGTTCGTTGTCGAAAACTTTCCATGCCGGAGCATTTGGATCCATCCGTACAACATGACCCAGCCAACGCAATCGCTGTATATTAATGCGTTTGACCACATCGATGTCAGCAAATAGCTCATACAGCTCATTGTTCATGCGACGCCGACACTTTCCGTCAACGATGATGGGTCCATATTTGGTATCGTGGAACGTATTTCCACATCAATGTTAACTTTATTAATTCCATTCAAATGTACAAAGTTGCTCCATTTATACTGAAACGACTTATTCTAGAAAATGCTACATTATTCCAGAGAGAACACATATTTACATAATGAGTGCAACAAAGACAAACATATTTACAGAATAGTGTTGTTTATCATAGACTTAATTCTAGAATGTTCTTATTTACATAACAAGTGAAAAGGAGATAGAAATAGACTATATAATCGGAGTGAGAGGAACAAACATAACTTACTGTCGTAAACATAATTTTATAAAAGTCCTATTTACAGATAAAGAGGGAAAGAGATTACATACATATATCGTACTTGAATGTTCTGAGAGTGGTTTTGATGATCTTTCTAGTATATACACTTAGAGTAATTACACTCATATAATACACATATATATTCCGGATTATTTTCCTCTCGAAAACTGCCAGTACTGATTCATCCGCTTGCGTCATAACCCAGGATTTTGCGCTATATAACAAGACGAGTAGAACCAACGTCTGATACAGCCCGATTTTTGTTTGTCGAGAAAGGGCTTCATCATTGAATCGCTTGCTTAGGCCAAGGCAACATCTGTTAGCAAGCACTACTTTCCTTTTTATTTCCATGCTGACATCATTCGTTTTGTTTACAGCGGAACCGAAATAGAAGAATTCTTCCACCACTTCAAAATTATAGTAGTCAACGTTCACATAGCGTTCCAAACGAGTAGACTCTTTGTTCGTTGAAACCAATAACTTTGTTTTGTCCTCGTTTACCACCTGACCCATTTTCACTGCTTCCTTCTCGATGCTTGAGAAGACTGCAGTAACATATGGCTATGGCTTTTATTGAAGATGGCACCAGTCGTGTTAACGCCTAAATCCTCGTTTTGGTGTAAAATGGCTCGCTAAGGTATTTGCCTATCTTTACTGAATACTTTGTGTCAGTCAGCGTTATCCTACAAAGACGTACAAGCTTCGTAGGAATTCCAAACTCGTGGCCTCATACAGTTTTTGCCGTATCGGGCTATCGAAGGCAACTTTCTAATCGACGAAAAGATAATACATGTCGATTTTTTTTCTTGGGTCTTCTCCAGAATTTGTCGTAGTGTGAATTTCTGGTCAGTTGTTGATTTACCAGGTCTAAAGCCACACTGATAAGGTCCAATCAAGTTAGTTAGAAACGGCTTTAGTCTTTCACATATCACGCTCGACAGGACCTTATAGGCAATGGGTAAGCAACTGATACCGCAATAGTTTTTACAAACACTTGGAATGCCTTTTTTTAACACAGGACAGGAAATTCCAATGACCGGGCATGTTTTCCTCGATCCAAATCGTATTTAGGAGTTGATGCAGGCTATATATCAGCTCATCGGTACCATTTTTAAACAGCTCTGCTGGCAGGCCATCAGCGCCGCAGTTTTGTTGATCTTAAACCGCAATGCTGCTGTTCTGATTGGCTCGGAGCTTTGCAATTTATGTCATCGTCGATGATTGGGTTGATTTTCTCACTCGTGCTGCCATCCGATACTAACCGCTAATAAAAATGCATAGTTGCAGCACATTCTGCGTATCTGTGACCAGATTTCCCTCGTTCGACTAAGGGCCTATAACTTCGCAAAATAATTGAAAAGTTTTATTCACTGGTACGAAAATGTTCTCAACAAAAAAAAAACATAAAAACATGATCTTGAACCAAATAAAGAACCAAAATAAAATTTTTTGAGACATTACGTAATTTTTCCCAAAAATTTTTTTTTTTTTGGAAAATGCCTGTAACTTTTAAATTACAACGAATTTTGGTTTGTGGATGGGGCACGAATGCGTGTTTAAATAAGGACAACAGTAATAAGTAGTAAACAATGTTTCATCCTAACTCCACTTAAATCGTTTCCTTCCTTTCCTTCCTTATAAACACAGATATATATTCGACGTGGAAGGCATTAAATTCAAAGGCAATTAGCACACAAAAGGCAGGGATCATATACAAGTTGTATAAATAAGATGTACAGGGTTGCCCATATTCGACGGACCCATGTTTTAAAAAAA
>JAHXMU010024378.1:0-28563 GCA_019455685.1 Philornis downsi
AGACAGACAGATATTCATTTTTATATATATAGAAGAAGATAGATGTAACGTAGCGTAAAATATTTGCGCTTAAACAAAGATTTTGATATACGCTTTCTTATTACAGAGTGCAGTGATGCCAGATTTGCAAAGAGTGAAAAATTAGATTCGAATAGAAAAAACCAAAACGCTTTAAAGAGTACCAAGTGTTCGGTTAGCTACTATTTTTCATTGCATCGCAATACAGAGTAACCCCCCAGTTGTTTAACAGTTGACAGGTAGTATGGCGGTTCTGAAACCACTATATATAGGTAGTTAACGCTGTGTATTTAAATCGGTTCACTTGGCTGAAATTTCTATATTGGTGAAAAGGCTCAATTTTAAAACGCATTCGGTCGTAAAAGTGGAACCTGCTAGCTATGTACAAGGTGTCCGTCGGGAAGGTATACTACTTTGTTTGTTTATAATTTTTGATTAAATGAAAGAGAATGAATATTATACCGATAAATGTGTTATTTATTGTCTGATTTGTGTGCACAAACCTTGCTTTTCAAATATCCCCACAAAAAAAGTCCGGAGCAGTCAAATCAGCGACCGTGGAAGCCAGTCAACATCACTATTTCTTGAAATAACTTGTTGTGGAAAGAGGTCTCGCAGTAATTCCATTGTAATCCTGACTGTTTGCGATGTAGCACCGTCTTGTTGATTCCACATGTTAATCAAGCCCAAAACGTGCAATCGTGGCGTTAAAAAGTTTTCAATCACATCACGATATCGCTCCCCATTGACAGTTACTGTTACGCCGTTTTCAGTTTCAAAGAATTAAGGTCCAATGAATTCTTCTGACCAAATTGCACTCCAGGCTGTCACTTTTAATGAATGCAAAGGTGACTGATGAGTAATTTGAGGGTTTTCCATTGCCCAGTACCGACTATTCTGTTTATTCACATATCCATTCAAATGATGATGTGCCTCGTCACTCATTATAATTTTTTCATGAAAATCGGGGTTGTCATGTTATTGATTTTGATAAAATGTTTTAACGATTAAAACACGCTGGTTTATCGAATATTTTTCCATAATAAATTTGCCACGTTTCTATTTCACGACCGCCAAATATGGATTGTCAAGACTAATGTTTACCAAAATGGCGGAAAAACAGAGTAGTATACCTTTCCGACGGACACCCTGTATATCAGCTATCAGCTATGTATTTGACAACGTGATCAGTTCCAATCAGATGGATTGTACGGTCATTCCTTATGCAAATTCTTAAATCATTGTCCTTATAACGTTTGTGGCATCCTCATTTTCATTTCATCAGCATCAGTGACGGGTGGCTAGTCTGGCCATCACGAGGTTTTCACTTTACACTCACTTTAGCAGCTGCCAATACAATCAGTCGAGGAGAAATGTTGATCTAAAGCAAAATTATTTTTCTCTTGCAACTCTGGTATAAACATTTGCATAAATAATGATTCAGATATGTGTATGTGTGTGTGTGTGAGGTGTGTTCATGTGTGTGTTTGTGTGTGTGTGTCCGGGCTCCGTTGTCGATCGATGATAGTGATTTAATGGACAATGTTGATTCTTCCTCCGTAAACAATTGACATTTTGCCAAATAAAATAGATGGATGTCCCGCAGGGACCTACATTGTAACTAATTGCAACTGTGGCTTTTGTTTACACTGTCTCTCTCTCTCTCTTTCTCTCTCATAGCCTCTCGCCTTCTGCGATTATCCGACCATATGCGAATTTGTTCAATGGGAATTAATTATGGTAGTCATTATACATGCAACACCATCAACATGTGGATACATTGTGTGGATCTTGTTTGTCAATCAATGCAGGTGATATGGATTACTTCAGTGGTTTTCAATTAATGCAAAGAAATGGGTGGCATTAGGCATGTGTGTGATTGGTTACAAACTTAACTTTGTATTCATACAAGTATTTGATGTGGATTAATTTCAATTTCGACAATTTATTTTCACATTGAGATGCCAATTTTAAACAAAGGAATGAGGAGAAAATTGAAATGATTCACAAAATTGAAATAATAGCTATGTAATAGCAAACAGACATTAAGCAATATACACCAGACACTAACAAAGATTTAATTGTCTACTTATTTCTGCCTTCAATCCTAATAGAATATTTGAATTTCCCTCATAGTATCTCATTATTATGCAAATTCATGCAAAGAAACCAACTGGTTTTAGTTGCTTCCTATTTAATTGTTAGCAATTAAAATACTATTTAATGTCTTTAAAGGAATCTATGTTGTTGTTGTCTGCTGTTTTATTGCTGTTAAATGAAAACTCTTCATTTCTTGCCAATATCCTTCTTTGGAGCAATCAAAAATTAAGACAACCATCCGAGTAAGTCTTCCAACAACAACCAACACATAAAAGCCTTTCAAGAGTTAATGAAGGAAGTCATCCTTTCAATGGGCAACCCAAAGTCCCATTACTTATTTGGTGCACAGTGACGCTTGAGTGAATGGCAGAGCATGTCGTGAGCATGGCTGCTGTTTTCGGAAATACAATTGTGTTCTACCAGTAGAAACGTCCCAGTAATGGGAAGCAATGATATTCAAATGTTATCAACACTCACTTAAGAAACACACTGATGCACTGGTGAAATGATTTGTGGGCACAGGGATGTGTCCTAAGGAAAGTGAGTAGTTTTCTTTTTGTAGATTACAGAGTGTTGAGGGAGTTAAGGCTATAACTACGAGGTGTGTTAAAAAAATATGGTGAATTTTAAAATTTCGCGGGCTATGTACATTCGACTTTCGATTATTACTTTTTTTTATGTTGGTACCCTCGTCTCGAAGATATGTTGACGGTTTTATCCATATAGAATGCTTAGTTTGTTAGTGAGAGGCGTAAATAAGACAAGTGTTTTGCGTGTTCGGCGATTTTCTGCTATCGAAAAAATGGATCGAAGAAGTTGCATCAAATTTTGTGTAAAAAATGGAATTAAGTGCTCAAAAACACTTGAAATGTTGACAGTGGCATACGATGAGAGTACTCTGAGTCAAAAAAATATCATTTTTTGAGCTTTTTGCAGAAGGCCGAGAAGATGTGAATGACGACGTTCGCTCTGGACACCGCAGCACATGAACAACCAATGAAAATGTTGAGAAAGTGAATCGTCGAGTCAGAATTAGAGAAGTAGCTGAGGATGTCGGCATATCGGTTGGCTCATTCCATGCAATCTTTTCGGAAATTTTGGGCATGAAGTGTGTGGCAGCGAAGTTCGTTCCAAAATTGCTGAATTTTGACCAAAACCAACGTCGCGTGAGCATCGCTCAGGAATTGTTGAATGACGTTAAAAGGGTCATAACTGGTGACGAATCATGGGTATATGGTTATGACGTCGAAACCAAAGCCCAATCGAACCAAAAAAGCAGGCCAAGTTCGATCAACTGTTAAGGTTTTGTAAACTGTTTTCTTCGATTACTATGGCGTAGTGCATCAGGAGTTCTTACCACAAGGTCGTAGGGTAAATAAGCAGTATTGCCTTGAAGTTATGCACCGTTTGCGTGAAGCAATAGGAAAAAAAACGCCGGGAACTGTGGAAAAAAATGCATGGCTTTTGCGTCATGATGAAGCATTTGCTCATTCATCTTTGCTTGTGAGAGATAATTTGGCCAAAAACAACACAGTTATCATGTCTCAGCCACCGTATTCACCAGGTTTGGCCCCTTGCGACTTTTTCCCCTATCCAAGATTGAAGAGAGCCATGAAAGGACGGCGTGTTGCGACGATTGAGGAGATAAAAACCAAATCGCTGAGAGAGCTCAAGGACATACCAAAAAGTACATATCAGAACTACTTCGACGGTTGGAAGAAACGCTGGCACAAGTGTATTATATCTGAGGGGGACTACTTTGAAGGAGATAAAATAGAAATTGATGAATACATAATTATTTTTCGAGCCCGATTTTATTTAGTTTTTTCTTAGAAAAATTTATGTGGACACATCCATCACATCAAATTTCTCAAAAAATCAATTTCAAAAATTGCAGATATAACATGAAAAACTAATTTATTATGTAATTAGTTTTATTAGGTATAATAACGTATATTACTTCTATGTATAAGAGTAATGAATTTTTATTTACAACAATAATTTCCATAAATGAAAACACTATATGAATGAAAGAACAATGAACGTTAATTTGGTAGCAGTTGGGTAATTTTTACGATAACTGGCAGCAATTTGTAAAACAAATTGTTTTGCAGCTTCATCTTTTGTGAGGATGTTATTATAATCCTGAATGAATTTGACACCTCTTTCTGTAACGTCATTCGCAACAACTGTCGTTTTAAGTTTTTCAGTTGCACTTTTATAACCCAGATCATTCTTCCATATTAAAGGGTCTTTGTCGAGGAAATCAGTGCCGAGAGAAAATCTCGTGAAGGGATTTTTCGAACTAGGAATGACAAACGACGACAACTCAATGTTTGTAAAGGAAGAAAAATCTTTTTGGTGCAGACTGAACCTCTTTAGTTGATTCTTATCTTCTTCCTCTTCTTTGCTTTTATCTGTCTCCAGCAGCCAGACGTACCTTAACCACTGTTGGAACATTGTCATCAAATAAGGATTGAACCACAGTTTCTGGAACTAAATAACAGAGATGTTTGGAAAATTTGTTCACAGTAACCTTACGAATTTCTGGATCAATATCCTGATAATTTATCGGTTGCTGCGTGAAGAGTAAATCATGATGAGGAGGCCAGAAACCTGGCTCGAATATACACTCGAGCAAGAAAATTACGTATTCTTCTTAAAGAGTTCATCTCCCTATGAGATAACTGAAATTGATCTTGAAACAGATATATCTTAAATGCATAAATTGCTTTTGCCATCCACTTAGCATGACTTACAACTCTTGGTATACGAAACGATACCCCCTCTTCGGAATGCCTCCTAGAAAGATTATCGTTAAATCCAACAGTTCTCGGTTGCTGTTGCTTTTGTGTAGAAAGGCGATATTCAATAAATTGAAGAATGGTAGAGCGTACATCATCAGGCACTCCACTGCTATCAGTTATGTAAACGTTCTTGTTGATTTTTGCCCGGTTGCTCTAAATCTTTTGAAAAGCGCCATATCTGGACCAGAAGTTGCATCCATCAACGAGTCGAAACAGCTTCTCAAAACTAGCTCAAAAATGTGGTGACGGCTGGGGAGGTACAACAGGTCACGATTCAATAACTTTTCTAGATTTGTGCAGGCACCATTTACTCGACCTGCATTGCTTGCTGTCGTATCACACCAGAGTGCCTGAATTTTGTCGTTTATACCTCACTTCTACACTGCTTGGTAAACAGCCATCCCTTGATCTTCTCCTGAAGATTTAGGGATTTCAGGGACTCCCCATAAATCGCTTTTTGCCTTGAAAAGTTACTATTATTGCCAGTCTATTAACCTTTTCTACACCTGTGAGTATCGTAAAATGCACCTGTGTTTCTATGTTCTGCATTCTCAGTATACCATTTTCGTAAAAACATCGAAGAAACGTCCCTACGGTATTGTAAATAGGTTTTTTATAATTATGGAATATTTGTATTATTAATATTAATTTAAAAATTTTATCAAAATGAGATACCATCCCTAAAAATCTTAATTGTGTCCATTTATGTGTTCCATTTATGGCGAGATATACTTTTAGCAATTTAAGGCTCCCCTTCAATGTCGTTTAAATGTTTCACATAATTTCACACAGATGACTCACATATGAATGAAAAAGACAGCGTTACATTTGCATAATGCTATAACTTATTCAGTGTTATCCATTTAGTGGAAAAAGTGGTTGAAAACTACCTCAAAAGGATCTACTGTTGCAATCAATCCAGAGGCGGTCATTTAAATGACATTGTATATCGTACTTAATGATGAGGTGCAAGCATTATAATGAGATAAAAGTTTCATTGAAATCATAGCTTTATGTTTGTTTTTTATTTAACTTTACTTTTGAAGCCAAAAAATGGATAATCCGGTATAAGCCATCCCATATAAAGTGAAAATCTAACACATAAAATACCCATTTTTTCCGACCAAAATGATTCTTCAGAGGCACTAAATGTACGTTTATTTAGTATAAAAATATTCATCACTATTGCAGATGATTAGTTTCGTGGGTCATATTTTTTTGGATGAAAATACATGCCAAATATTTGTATTTCAACAACAATTGCGAAACGCCTTTCTGGTGTCTCTGTGGCAGCAATCGCCTAGCAAATGTTATACAACTTCCCAAATTGCACGAGTGCATTTAAAGAAGGATGGATGGACGGATAGACAGACAGAGGAATTTCATTTGCCAAAAGCCAACCGAGATTCATTCGTCTATTTGCATTTGTAGTTGTATAGAATTTTTAAATCTACACAAATATTTATACAAACTATTCTACGTGTATATACGAGTATATATACATACATATATATATGTATATATGTGTGTGTGTGACATTCTACTCAACTCAATATTTGTATAAAATAGAAACAAGTTAAATACTTGGAAAGACCGACCGACTGACTGACTGACAAACAGCCAAGCAGACAAGCAGACAGGCAGGAATGCTTTCACTGTGAAATGGCTGCAGAATATGTACAAAATATTTGCTCGAGCACTAAATGGCTTTTAGTCGGTACTCCAGGAACAAGTTGGTTATGGTTTCAAGTAGAAAGCAGCAATTCTTACATGGACATGATTACAAAAAATGACTAAGCCACACACATACCGCAATAACAAAGAAAAAAAAAGGACATCTGTCACATAAACAATTGGATTGTTGTGAGATATTTCAGTTTGTATACGCATTTTGTTGTATTGAAAATGTCCGGCACAGAGTATGGGGGTAATGGAATGAGACTTGAGAGTGCGTCCCGGGTTCCTTGAAAAATTTGCCTAGTTTTCATATTTTTCGTTTCCCGGGGGATTTTTTCGGTAAACACCAAAAAATTTTACTTGCCTAAAAACATGAATTTTTTGTGGAAAGCTGAATATTTGTAAACTTTACATTTTTCCATTCGCATTATACGTCAGTTCTCCTTTTTTGGAATATTGCGATTTTAATGGAATTCCTTACACAGGGTTATCCATTTTTCGGTTTCAAAAGTAAATTACAATAAAACACATATAAAGTTATGATTTCGTTGAAACTTTTCTTTCTTTAAAATGCTTGGATCTTGCCATTATGTGCGAAATGCAGTGCCAGTTAGATGATCGCCTTTAGATTGGTTGCAGCTGTGGATTCTTTTGAGGTAGTTTTCGAAAAAACACGGCCCTATGGCAATTCCAACTCATAATTCACACCAAACCGTCACTTTTTCCGGATGCAAAGCTTTTCCACAGTCACTTCTAGATTCTCTGAGGCTCAATTTTGCTTGTTGGCGTAACCACCGATTGAGAATGAGCTTTATCGCTTAAGAAAATTTTGTTCGATTAAAAGCCCACGTTCGAATCACCACGGCTGTTAAACGATCCATATTCGGAAATGCAAACCTTTAACTAGATAAATATAGAGTGGTTCGGAAAGTTCATTCGGTTTTTTAAAGTCCAAAACCTTGTGGCTAGTTTAATCGAATCATGTACCAGTTTCAATGAAATATATATGAAAAAATTGCTGTGCTAAATAAAAGGATCCTTTTCCCTACTAAATGGTGTTTATGCGCATCGAAGGAAATTCATGCAACGTTAAAGTTTATAATAGAATCGTAAAAAAACCCAACTGTCTTTGGCAAATTTTAACATTTCTTTTCTTTGCGCGAGTACAACCACTTAAAGTTCTTACTAAAATAATATATAAAAAAACACCAAAAAATGCAATTCAACGGGTCAAACATGAACTTCTCCGTGTTAGCATTTACTGTAGATTTTTGTAATAATTTAGACAAGTTCAGTTCGTTTAAAAATATTTAAATCAACGATGCACTTTTCATGCATCGCAATATTGCTGTTTTTTCTAATGGATACCAAATGTTCGATATAAAAACACATTTTATTATATGAAACAAATCAGAATATAATTTGTGGAGTTTTTATGGCTTAAAAGAAATGTTTCTAAATATTATATTAATATTAAGATCTTTAAGTACATTCTACATCTAATGAATAAAATATGAGAAAGACTTTCACATTCTATTTGTAAAGGTGCTCAACGGCACCTACACTTTAACGACGAATCTGAACGTCACGGTTTGAGAAGCATTTACAGGGTGATTTTTTAAGATTTGTAATAAAATGATCTTTTCTTATAGATTGAAATGAGATGGTTTTATTTTAAGTTAGGTGTCTTTTGTTTTAATAGATATTTGCCGTCTAAATATCTTGTAAAATGGAGTTGAGCCATACGTTTGAAAAGCTAACATCACCAGGAAGGTCTCTAATTGTTAATCAATTGCTTTTGAGCAGCAAATCATGGATTTTTTGGATATCACATTCACCGGTAAAGATTTATGAAAACCTTTTTAAAGCGGTTTCTTCGCTAAATTTATAAGTTAGGATGCTTCTTTCCAGTAACTATACGATAACAGTTTGCATTGCTTTTAATTAATGAACAAATAGTAAAGTTTTCAAAACGAATTCTAAAAAATTCTCATTTATCAAGAGGTGGATTCATTCATTGAAAAGACAAAAGTTTTTCCATCTCGTTTAAGCTTCACTTTATAGCTTCCATTAATTACGTATTTGTGGCTCAATGTGATACAATTACAAAAGGCTCAAAGGTCCTTTAGAAAAGTTGGTGTGGTAAGTACCAATATTTCTATAGGGCCTTTTTGGGTGCGATGGTGTTGGGTATTTTATGGTCGGTATGGACCGATTATAATACTGTGTTCGTCCAATTGTGCAACTATCTATCTAACTTTCCTCCCTTTCATTTGTTTTATTTGCGTTCATTCGATTTTTGGGGAAATGTGCCATTTAAACTGGCATTGATATTTCTTCCGTCAATTCCTCGAATCCCAGAAAATTCGCATACTTTTCCTGAGCTAGCGTGAAATGAAAATGTCCAGCATGTCACATTTCCTAATTGTAAAATTTCAAGTATTTAAACGTCTGCTTATCATAATAATTGACTATGTATTCTTGTTTTTCTTCTCAGGTGGCGACTGGAATAGACATCCTTATCTATTATACGCCGCCTGTAGAAAAAATTCCAAGCGCTTCTCCTCCAATTCGTCACACCAAGTTAGTATTTCAAAAGTCTGGTCTATCAAACGGAGTTTTAGTCGCCCTCTTCTGTGCCGTTAATCGAGCTCGTTGTCGAAAACTTTCCGTGCGGGAGCATTTGGATTCATCCGCACAACATGATCCAGCCAATGCAATCGCTGTATATTAATGCGTTTGATCACGTCGATGTCAGCATATAACTCATACAGCTCATTGTTCATGCGACGCCGGTACTCTGCGTTAACGATGGTGGGTCCACATATTTTCCGGAGTATTTTCCTCTCGAAAACTGCCAGTACTGATTCATCCGCTTGCGTCATAACCCAAGATTCTGCGCCATATAACCAGACAGGTAGAACCAACTTCTGATGCAGTCGGATTTTTATTTGTCGAGAGAGGGCTTCATCATCGAATCGCTTGCTTAGCCCATAGAAACATCTGTTAGTAAGCAATACTCTCCTTTTTATCTCCATGCTGGCATCATTCGTTTTGTATACAGCGGAACCGATGTAGATGAATTCTTCCACCACTTCAAAATTATAGTTGTCAACGTTCACACAAAGTTCTTTGTTCGTTGATACCAATAACATTGTTTTGTCCTCGTTTACCACCAGACCCATTTTTGCTGCTTTATTTTCGATGCTTGAGAAGGCTGCAGTAACATCTCGTAGTTTTCTACCAATGATGTCGATGTCTTCTGCATATGCGAGTAATATATGGCATTTGTTAAAGACGGAACAATCGTGTTAACTGCAGCTTTCCTCATGATCATCTCCAACAGCATTTTGAAGAAGTCGCACGATAGTCTGTCGCCCCGCCTATATCCTCGTTTGCTGTAAAAAGGTTCGCTAAGATCTTTGCCTATTTTTACTGAAGACTTCGTGTCAGTCAGCGTCATCCTACAAAAACGTATAAGCTTCGTAGGAATTCCAAACTCGGACATGGCTTCACACAGTTTTTGCCGTATCGGGCTATCGAAGGCTGCTTTATAATCGACGAGAGGATGGTACGTGTCGATCTGATTTTCTTGGGTCTTCTTCAGAATTTGTCGTAGTGTCAATATCTGGCCAGTTGTTGATTTACCAGGTCTAAAGCCACACTGGTAAGGTCTAGTCAGGTCAGATTGAATCGGCTTTAGTCTCTCACATATCACACTCGACAGGACCTTATAAGCAATGGGTAAAAGACTGATACCGCGATGGTTTTTGCAAACACTTGGATCGCCTTTTTTAAACACAGGACACAGTGCACTCAAATTCCAATCATCGGGCCTATTTTCGTCGAGCCAAATGGTATTTAGGAGCTGATGCAGGCTGTTTATCAGCTCATTGCCATCAGTTTCAAATAGCTCTGCTGGCAGGTCATCAGAGCACGCAACTTTGTTGTTCTTAAGCCGCAATACTGCTGGTTCCGCAATATCGTCGATATTTGGGGTGATTTCCTCACTCGTGCTGTTTAGTTTCGAATCTAAGAGCTTATAAAAAATGCTCTCCCCATAGTTGCAGCACATTCTGCGTATCAGTGACCAGATTTTCCTCGCTATCCTTACAGGAGCGGAGCCCTGTTCCATACCCTGTACTTCTTATAGTTTGGTAGAATTTTCGGGCTACACCTCTATTCCTGTACCTTTCTATTTCCTCACTCTCACACTCTTTCCACAACCGCTTCTTCCACCCATTGACTATGTATTACACATTAATACTTCAACAAATGAATATTTGAATGAATATTTTTCCAATATTAGAAAATTTAAATCTTTGGCCACTTGCATAGCAGATCAGATGAACAACTTGTGGTATATCGTCAAAGTCAATTTGCAGTCCACATTCTCTCCACTCTTTCCTTTCCTGTCATTTCCTCTGTCTATTATCATCTTAGCACCAGGCGTTTGTGCAAATCTCCACAATAACAAAATTCAATAAATGTCCTTTGCACACATTCTTACATTTGTGTGTCCACACAACGAATCAGGATGAATGCTCGCTTAGATTGTCTTGGTCAAATATTTAGTACTCTGGGAAATTCTTGGGGATTTTAATATTGCAAATGAACAGACGGACGAAACGTTGAATGTAAATCATTTCAAATGTCTTTAGGAAATGTTCCGCAATTTCTACGTAGTTTTCGTCCCTTTGTTGATTGTGCAGCTTTGTGGAAAGGGCGGTAATTTTTACATTTCTCAGATTTTCATTTAAGGGTTTTTTTTTCACACTCTCTCCATTGGGATTGGTTGAAACTGTAGGTTTTTATGAAACTTAAGTGTTATGAGAGGCTGAAGTTTCAAGATGAAAACCAGACCGTAAGAAGAATAAACTAAAGAGGATTGTAAATGAGCTTAAGAACAATTCTCAACAGAACATTGCAATGTAGACCAATTTGGGGTTAGGTCAAAAGTTTAAGTGTCTGCACAAATTGTGTGTTTTCTTGTTATTTAGAGGAATAAAGTACGGAAATAAAATCAAACTGTTAATTAAGCTGGTTATTATATATATTTGGTTAAGCGTTTCCCTATGTATAATAAAAAATACACTTCATTTTGGCAAGAGCCTAAAAATTATGTTTCACAACTGATTTTTGGAATTGCTATTGAAAGTATTTTTAATATTTCCTATAGAATTAATGAAAATACCACAATAATTGAAAATAAAATGCATTAAATTCTTGTATAAGTTGTTTGGAAACACAACAATTATGCGGAAAGTGCGCAAAGACCAACAGCATAGCTATTTACTCTGAAAAAAAAAAAAAAAAAAATATGAAAAATAAATAAAAGTTAAATATTTTTTAATTATTTTTTTCAAATAATTAAAATTATTTTTTTTTCTACTCAAACGATGAAAAATACGTTTGAGAAATAATTGAGACTTGACAATAATAAATAAATAAAATAAAATATGTCGCCTCATTTCATATTGAATCCCGATAGCAGAAGTACAACAACAACAATTGTCGGGTTTAACGTGGGTCTCGCTTTGATAGCCTTACTCACGGTGTGCCACCACACATGGGACTGTTCTTGAACGTGTTTGCGACAGCCAGCGCCCCTTTGGGGAACTCAAACTAATCCCGGAAGGATTAGTCGAAGCACCTTAGAGATAGGAAACAGGTCCCCTTGGAAAATTTCCTCAAGGCATGCTTCCTCTCCCTGCCAAAGTACCTTTGAAGTCACTGGTATGAAGTGAACTTCCCCCCGGGTAAGAGTGAGGCCTATCTAGACACCTCGGATAGACGAAGAACAGTGTTTCCCAAGTTCTCGCATTACCTTCAGGAGATCCTAAAGCAATGCAAGATCCGTAGAAACACATGTTCGGGCAACCACAGCCAGCACGATGCTCCCACAAGGGGTCCTACGCCACGACCAGGGAAGAACAGAATGTTCCTGGGGCCCCTGGTCTCCCGTGCTACCAGAAAATGAAAACCCTCTGGTCAGGGTTTCACAGACAAAAGCTGTTCCAGTATCGCTACATCATACCTCTCATGGAACTGGTCGTCCACCGTAGCTGTCTGCACAAAGCGCAGACATGCACCTGCAACAAGTTGCAGCCACATGCCTCTCCGCAATGCAAACGCGTACAAAACTGGAAAAGAGAAGGAGAAGAATAGAAGAAGGGAAGAAAAGAAAAATAAGAGTACAGAGAGATGCTGCTCCAACACACCACCACATACATTGCACATTGCGCAACACACATGACAGTGCATCTTCACAGCAGAGCCCTCAATCCCTGACACCAATTCACCCACCTAGCCAACCACTAACGCTCCCTCCTAGCCCGGCGCCTTGCAAACAACCTGCCTGCAAAGTGACGAGCTCCAGCCAGTCTATCCCTTGACGATATCATGTCCGTCACGTCCCAACTATCCCCAACCCTCACAATTCCTAATGCGTCCAAATCCCTAATATCATCATACAGAGGACAGTCGCACAACACATGCTTCCAATCCTCTGTCTGATGCCCGCAGTCACAAGCACTACTGTCAGCCAGGCCTCTTTTGTGCAGAAACTCGTTCAGAGAACCATGCCCCGTCAATATGAAACCCAGACTCAGGTTAAAACCAAAGTCAGGATTCCCATTGACGAAACAAACATCCCGCACAAAAGCGTACGTGGCTCTACCCTTGTGTGACTGATCCCATCTGGTTGTCACACACTCCCCCAAAACTGGATGGCAGAAGTACAGATCTCCCTCCCTCAAAGCTCGTCTCGACCAGTGCAAGTCAAATGTAAGGTCAACTCCGTAGCCCGCCACTTATCCCGTCTAGAAGCCAAACACAAAAAAATGACTATAGCCTGTACAAGGCCACAAGGCAACAACAGCGTTCCATAACCCAAGAATCTCCAATACGGATGAAAGATGGAGAATGAACAAGAAGCAGCGATGAAAAAGTGAAAGAATTTGCTGGTCCTCTGGAAGAAGTATTTACTCCTAACAATACAATCTCTCGTATGAACCCAACGATCATTAGCCTAATGGTCACAAATCCCATGAAAACAAGTCTATTTCTCTAAGCGAGTCTTTTCACACCGAACGAGGATTTAGATAGGGCGACGGCCTATCGTGCGACCTCTTCAACATACTGTTGGAGATGATTATAAGGAAAGTTACAGTTAACACGTCTGATACCATCTTTAATAAAAGCCATATGTTACTAGCATGTGCAGATGACATCGACATTATTGGCTGAAAAATGCGAGATGTTACTGCAGCCTTCTCAAGCATCGAGAATGAAGCAGTGAAAATGGGTCTGGTGGTGAATGAGGACAAATCAAAGTTGTTGGTTTCAACGAACAATGAGTCTATTCGTTTGGAAGTATAATTTTGAGGTGGTGGAAGAATTCATCTACCTCGGTTCCGCTGGAAACAAAACGAATGATGTCTGCATGGAGATAAAGAGGAGAATATTGCTTGCTAACGGATGTTACTATGGGCTAAGCAAGTGATTTAATGATAAAGCCCTCTCTGAACAAAGAAAAATCCGACTGTACCAGAAGTTCGTTCTACCTATCTTGTTATATGGCGCAGAATCCTGGCTTATGACACAAGCGAATGAATCATTACTGGCAGTTTTCGAGAGGAAAATATGTTCCCTTGTTGAAAATGAATAAATCTCCGGGACACGATAAGTTAACAGCGAAAACTTCCCCACAATACTCTCAAGTAAGATTTATTTATATTTATCGCTATACTCCGCAATGGATACTTTTCTCGATCATGGAAACTGTCCAAAATAATGATGATCCCAAAACCTGGAAAAGAACTGTCACAAATTACATCTTATCGACCCATAAGGTTACTCTCTGTTTTATCTAAACTGTTTGAAAAGGTCTTTCACCAAATTTTGTATCCCCATATTGAAGCAAACCATGTAATAGCCATGCACCAGTTTGGGTTTCGAAAAGGTCATGGAACGATAGAACAAATACACCGTATAGTAACCCAGATCAGAAAAATATTCGAAGATCGGAAATATTGCTCAGCTCTCTTTATAGACATCTCCCAAGTCTTTGATAAAGTGTGGCATGAAGGCCTTATTCACAAAATAGTCTCTTTTCTACCAGCAAATACCCACAAGCTCCTGGAGAGCTATCTCAAGAATCGATCTTTTGTAGTAAAATCTAAAGACTGTTTTTCAACTCAAAGAAATATTTCAGCAGGAGTTCCCCACGGTAGTATACTAGGTCCTATACTATGTACCATCTACGAGGTATGTTTCTCAACATCTGAATTTTAATTTTTCTCAAAAAATGTTTATTTATTTATCAATTTCTATTTTATATCCTTCAAAGTAGTCTCTCTCAGATATAATACACTTGTGCCAACATTTTCAAAGCAGTTCTGATGTGCACTTTTTGGTATGTCCTTGAGCTCTCTCAGCGATTCGGTTCTATGTCCTGAATCGTCGCAAAACATTGTCCGTTCATGGGTCTCTACAATTTTGCGAATAGAAGGAAGTTGCAGGGGGCCAAATCTGGTGAATACGGTGGTTGAGGCATGATACCGGTGTTGTTTTTGGTCAAATAATCTCTCACAAGCAAAGATGACTGAGCCGGTGCATTATTATGATGCAAAAGCGACTAATTCTTTTCCCACAATTCCGGGTGTTTTTTTCGTATTGCTTCACGCAAACGGCGCATAACTTTAAGGTAATACTCCTTATTTACCGTACGACCTTGTGGTAAGAACTCCTTATGCCCTACGCCATGTTAATAGAAGAGAACAGTGAACAAAACCTTGACATTTGATCGAACTTGGCGTGCTTTTCTTGGTTTTGGCTTTCCTGGACATTTCCATTGGGGCGATTGGGCTTTGGTTTCGATGTAATAACCACATACCCACGATTCGTCATCAGTTATGACCCTTCTAAGCAAATCTAGATCATCGTTGACGTCATCCAACAATTCCTGAGCGATGCTCACCCTTTTAAGCAAATCTAGATCATCGTTGACGTCATCCAACAATTCCTGAGCGATACTCATGCGACGTTGTTTTTGGTCAAAATTCAGCAATTTTGAAACGAACTTCGCTCCCACAAGCTTCATGCCTAAAATTTTCAAAAAGATTGCATGGCATGAGTCAACCGATATGCGGACATCCTCAACAACTTCTCTAATTGGCATCAGAAAAAGGACGACTTCAGTTTTTTTGTAGATTGGAAAACATTAGACATTAATGCAATTGGCAAAAATGTATGTTATTGCAGTCTACGAATTAGGTTTTACATGGGGAAATATTAAATGCCGTTAAATCGGTCAATTTGTATGGGGGGTATTATCCAAAAAGATCCCAACAATGCAATGATAAGGTAAGCTTGTGTGTCTGTATTGCACTGCTTAGAAAGATGTAAAACCAAGAATCGGCCATTTAAATGAGAGGTAGCAGATGTGGTGCATTCTCAATTCCTGATTTTATTTTAGTAAAACCATAATGTGTACAAAATTATACTCATTTGGTTTGTCTGAATAAAATATATTTGAGTTAAATCAGTCATTTGCATGGAGGCACCAGAAGAGGCGTGTTAATTGATCGATTTTTTCAAATGTTATCACGCATAATGCTTGAAATGCGAAGAACACACGTATCTTGAAATTAGAAGTAACAGGAATATATGTGAAGGAATTAATTGGGTTTTGGTAATAGATATTACCAATTGTATTTTGTCTACTTAAATGAATGGATGTCTGACGACATAATCAATGAATATTCACTAGTAAGTCGGAAGTTCTGAACTGATTCAGATCTTTTCCCAATTCAACAGCTAAGGAGCAAGACATACTAATGAGCAAAGTCTTAACATATATTAGGCCGATATCCAAAAAGAAGTATAATAATTCAGTGGTAGCTTAAATTTGGATAAGAACTAATGCATTTAGCAGGCGATTGTCACACCTAGAATGCTGTTTAAGCTAAGCTGACCTTTCAGTGCTTCTGAAGTAGTTCTTACTAAATAACAACTTTTTTATGATTTATTGTTTATTTGTTATTGTTGATTTATAATTTCCTATGATGAACATGTGGCAATTCAAATCCATTTTATCAGAAAGTATTTGAGAAGTTCAAATTACTATTACGAGTATGTTGGCATCCATGGAAGTTCTTCTATGTGATTGACAAATAGCCGCAAGTAAGGAATCGTTATAGAATCAAGATCTCTAGGAAGAAGAAGTTGTAAGATTTTATAGAGAAAATAATATTTTTTTTTGCAAATAACATTATTGCTTGCTCTCAGGTTCTATTAGTTCCACTGGAACACATTAGATATTCTGATCGGAAAGCGATATATACAAGGTGGTGCACGAATCGTGCTACTGTCGACTGTCAATGGGGTCTGATTCATATTCGGAACAAAACTCAATTTATACATTCATTTTAATTTTACCTGAAACGAAATTAGAAGCCAACATCGATTTTATTTCTTTATCGAAATATAATAAAACAGATACGGGCAGCACACAAACCAAGCTACGGTGTAACAATAACTTGAAGACAAATGTAAATCTTCTAATATTGATTTAATTAAAAATTTGTACTGATAACCACTTTCCAATCTTCTGAATAGAAAGTGAAAAAAGTGATTATTTTTTTAATTTTTTTTTAACAAAAACAAAGGTTTTCCCTTTCTTCTCCCTCAACTTGTAAACAAATATATTTATATATAGATTTCTTTTAACTATAATATTAGATTTTGTAAAAAGCATGTAAAATCGCAAACTATGTTAATAGTAAAATGTAATATATTTTTGCTTTGCATTGATGATAGTGAAAATAATAATAAAAAAAATCCAAAGAATTGCACCTTTCTGAATGAATTAAACTCTCTGCTGTTGGGATGTAACAGGAATGTTTTATTTTACTCTTTAAGATAACACTCCTATTGTAATATTATTATTATATTCATTATTAATCATACCATTAAATTTCTCTTGAAGATAAACAATGCTGTTACTTTAGATTTCCATTAATGTCTTAAGAATATTTTTTTCTTGTATCCATAAAAAATAATCTGCAAATAATCTTTCGATAACAACGATAGCAGATGTTTTTTATTTTATTTGCTTGTCATTCCATAGAAATTATGAATTTTCCAACTGGCAAACAACTTTCATTTTCTGCTTGATAACGCTTTGTTCTGAGCACAAACAGAAAAAAAACGATTCAATTTGTTTACGAAAAAATTGAGTTTCATGCTCGTCTTTGCAATTGATAAGTAACATATTCCGGAAATATTGATGTGCTTGTTTATATCGAAATAGGAAGTCAATTGTGTGTTTTTCTTATTTGATTTTCTTTACTAAGGTTCGTTTTCATTTTCTTTTTTCATCTTTTTTTTGACGTCGAAAATGACATCCAATCAGCTCTAGCGAGTACCTTGCCAAAGTTCCTGAGGGCTCAAAGAACAACCGTTCTCCGCCGTTCTGTTGTATTTGTCGAGAAAATAAAATGAAACTTTTTCTCAAGTGATACTTTAGGCAACCATTCTGTATGCTTTTAGTTTCAATAAAATAAGAAACCTGAACAAAGAGTTTCTGAAATAGAGCATAAATAATGCCATGAGTAATGATGTTTCAGCATTTTATTGGCATTGACTTTTGTGCCCTACATTGCACTGTGTGGTACCGAATGATACGAGTTTAGTTTGATGTAAAGAATTTTTGAATCTTAATAATTTTTTAAAGACATTAAAAATTTATTTCTGATACATATTCATTGTGATATATTCAGAGTATGATTCTGATGCATATTCATTTTTTATGTGAATATGATGTAGAAGAAACTTACATTAAGCCAGTTTCTCTATAAGAACATAATGGAACAGATATTTTGATTCTAAAACTTGAAATTAAAATATAATTATTTAAGAGTCAGAACTGAAACTTGATGTAGTTTCGTTTCCTGGCTGAGGAAAAAAATGCTTCAAACCATTTGCTTTCAGAATTCATGGTATCAGGTTCCCAGAAATTTTCAAAGCTAAAGGGTGTTCCAACAAGAACGCAAGATTTAAATTTTAAATAAAACACAGATGTTTAAAAAAAATCGTGAAACTTTATGATATCGTAAAGTAGACAGAATGAGGTTATGTATGAAACAACACATCGGGCAGATGGCCGTCGCGGCTTTGCTGGCACACACGCGATCTTTTAATGAAATTTTCAATGACCGTTTTGCATAAATGCTGCGGTATTTCATTAATGTAGCGTACAATTTCCTCTCGGTGTTGAATTGAGGTGGATTAAGTTGAGCTACATCATCGCGTACAACTGCGACATTCGATCGAACGGCCTGGTCGAAAGCGCGTTGTTGTCTTTACATGACTAACAGACCCAGTTTTGCAAATTTTTCCATTAATTTCTTTACAGTTGACTCTTTTGAAGCATTATTGTGCCCCCAAATTGATCGCAATTTGCGAACTGTAGCCACAAAACTTTCACCATTTTGGTAAAACAATTTTACAATGAGAATGCGTTGTTCATTCATGTAGCGCTCCATTTTTACTAATCTCGCAGCTTCTACTAGGAAACAATAACAATTGTTCAAATGTCAAACAATGGCACTTCGAATGGCGTCAAATTTAAATCTTGCGTTCTTGTTGGGACAAATTTTACTTGTAAGCTTCAAATATTTTTTGAATTGAAAAATTTCAACTGAAATACAAACAAAACTTTTCATAAATGGAATCAGAAATAAAATTGTTTCCAATTTCGTTTCAGATATATGAATTAAAATCCGAACTATTTGTGATGTTGTATAATAGTTGTAAAGTTCATTGTTCCCGGAAGCCATCGGTGAACAGGCTTTGTGGGGAAAAATGTTTAAAAGTACCATAAATAGTTCAAAACAGGCTGGTAACGTGTTGCTGACGAAGAGCGTGTTATCAGTACATACCGATGAAAGTCATGTTAAATTTCAAGTGGTACCAAAATCATTCAATGCTTTAGAAACAAAACTTTGCGTAGATGTGAAGAGATGATTTTTGACACACCGGCACTTTGAATTTAAATTATTTTTGGAGGAGATGAACTTTAGATCAATGCTTATGGTCCGGATGTAACCAACCAATGCCTTAAATGTCGTGTCAAAGTTGAATCAAGTGCAAAAATATCGTTGCAAAGTCGCTTAAAAATCATGGTTATGCTGATAGTTTTCTTCGGTTATAGCAGCCAAATTGCCAAGAAGAAAATTAAAATCTTTGTGCTCGAATGTGGAGTTGCATTGCAACCGCGTGGTACAGACCCATGGAGTAGCAGAAGTAGTAAGATAGGCCCCACATCAGCCCATGGGTATTATATTCCATACTTCTTCTTCTTCTTCTTCTTAGGTGGCTACTGGAATAGACATATCTTTATACGCCAACCGTAGACAATAATCCCAAACGCTTCGAACTTCTGCGGTGCTCCTCCAATTCGTCACACCAAGTTTCGGTAGTACTTCAAAAGCCTGGTCAGTCCAATAGAGTTTTTGTTGCTTTCTTCTACGCCATCCATCGAGTTCGCTGTCAAAAACATTTCGTGCCGGAGCATTTGGGTTCATCCGCACAACATGACCCAGCCAACGCAATCGCTGTATATTAATGCGTTTGACCACGTCGATGTCGGTATACAGCTCATTGTTCATACGACGCCGATACTCTCCGTTAACGATGATGGGTCCATATATTTTTCGGAGTATTTTCCTCTCGAAAACTACCAGTACTGGTTCATCCGTTTGTGTCATCACTTAGGATTCTGCGACATATAACAAGACAGATAGAAGCAACGTCTGATACAGTCAGATTTTTGTTTGTCGACAGAGGGCTTTATCATTGAATCGCTTGCTTAGCCCATAGTAACATCTGTTAGTTTACATCTGATTATGGCATTTTTTCCACTTGGATTTGCTACTTCATCCATATCGAATACAACTTGCACAACAATTAAAATCGGCTGACCAATCACAACGTCGTAGATATGCTGATTTGGTGTTACAGCAAAAGGCTTTCAATGCTGATTTTTCGAATAAAATTTTTTTTCAGCGATGAAGCTCATTTTTCACTAGGCAGTTATGTCAGCAAACAAAATTGTCACATATGGGACTCGAAGAACTCAGAAATGACTGTGGAAAAGTCATTGTATCCGCAAAAAGTGATTGTTTGCTGCGCATTATGGTTTGGAAGTGGCATTGGCCTGACTTTTTTTATCCTGCAATTGAAGATTAATAACTGGACGATATGTGGTTTCAGCAAGACGGTGCCACGAGTGCTTTATTGCAGGAGAAGTTTTCGGAAAGCGTAGTTTTACGTCTTGCCGACGTCAAGATCATGTGATTTGACGCCGTTTGATTTTTTTCGGGGGCTACGTCAATGACCGTGCTTAAGCGAATAATTCCAGTTATCGTCGAAATACTGCCCGAAATGTGCGTAAAAGTGGTCGAAAACGACCTCAAAAAGATCCACTGCTGCAACGAATCCAGAGGCGGTCATTTAAATGACATTGTATTTCGTACATAATGGCAAGGTTCAAGCATTATAATGAAATACAAGTTTCATTGAAATCATAGGATTATGTGCATTTTATTTAACTTTACTTTTGAAACTGAACAAACTATGTTGAGCGTTGAAGGGGAATTGCGGGGGTGATAGCTGATGGATCTGGAGTGGACAGTATGTGGACCTGGTGATGGGTAGCCAAGTGGTAGGGGCAGTTAGAGGAGACTACTATTTTAAATTGTGACCGGTCTGTGACGTAATTGTTATAGTCGCTATTTTTAGAAACGACTATAGCTTTGGACTTCGTATATATTTTATTAGAGAGAAGTTATATGTGATGAGCGTGCGAGAAAATGAAAACAAAAGAATTAGTAAATTCAATTCGTTTATTTGGCACTATGCAGTTGCTCACCATTGTAGTGAAGTGAAGTATTACAATTTAGATAACTATGATGAGACTTCGTCGCTTATTTGAAAGCTTTAACTTGAGTGATATTTTTAATTCACAATAGTAATATTATCGAACTACTGATACATATCGTAGAACGATATTTAATAAACAATTCAAAATGACAAAGTACTATACGGATTTCAGTTAGCAAAATTCAATAAATAGACAAAGAATATATTATTATTATTAAATTGATTGTCTAACCTAACGAGTTTAGACAGAAACCAAAAACTGTATAAACCGTTATGTTAATAAAGCCATCTATTGTTAAAATAGTGGATTTTTTTTAGTACATCTTAAATATGGCATTTAACTTGCAATTAAAGAAAAATTTATAAAAAAAGATTTGGCATCTGTTCAGTTTACTGAATTTTTGAAAAGTATGCGCCAAATCGCCGACAATGTGGAGGTTCATGTCTGCGTTAGTCTTTGACTGCTGCTCAACGCCTTGTCCAACTTTACACCTTCCCAAGCTGGTTGTCGGCCGCTTGTATCTACTTTTTTCTCATTAGAAAGTTTATTTTTAACTTTTAACAAGAGAATATGACTTCAAAACGGAAACGGAAATATAAGAACGTATGGGACTTTGTATGTACCGACTACCGTAGTTGCAGTCTAAGTTATATGGATACAAATAGTTACCCACATGTGTTACAGTTATATAACACGCATACACTATTGAGTGTACGTACACACAATAGTATGCGTGAGGAACCTAAGGGAAGTTCCTGTTTTATAACCGTTTCCGTTTAAAACTTTTTAATACTATTTAATAAGATAATAAAAGCGAAGAAATTTTACGTAAATAAATTGCATTATGGGTGTTTCATGTTAGTGCGCCGTGGGATGGGAAAGGAAATAATAACTTTAGCTGAAATAAAATTGGATCATTGTCATAAAGAGAATTAGAATTTTATTTGCAAAACAAATAAAAAGCATTTGGCAAGTAGCCTTTACGATTCTAGGTAACAATATTTGTGTACCAGTGAGTATTGTTTATTATTATTAATATTATTATTATTTTTCATTGTAGGGGGTAAATTATTGTCCAAGCTTATTTGCAGTTGTTGATGCTGTAACCATACATTTAATGGATACAAAGGAGGTTCGATTAGGGGGTACTTTTGTGGTAACTTAAATATTATAAATCATTTGGTTTTATTGAGATTACAAATCAATAATATTTCAAATAATAATAATAAATTTGTGTTCCCAATTCATTGGTTTGGATATAGAATGTCCGGTTCTTGATGATTTTCGCCAAACAAATTGTCAGAGTAATGAAGCAACTGCAAAAGGTATAAAATGTTATTTTTGTAGGTTATTCAGTTTCGTTCAGGTTCGTGTTGGTTTTAATACCGCAGTTATTGTTCTGGTTTATATTAAATACAAATTTTTACCTTGTATAAGGTGTGTGCGAAGTTGGTTTTGGTCAAAATTCAGCAATTTTGGAACGAACTTCGCTACCACACGCTTCATGCTCAAAATTTTCGAAAAGATTGCATGAAATGAGCCAACCGGTATGCTGATATCCTCAGCAACTTTTCTAATTGTGATTCAACGATTCTCCATAACAAGTTTCTTCACTTTCTCAACATTTTCATCGGTTGTTGATGTGCTGGGACGTCCAGAGCGAGCGTCGTCATTCACATCTTCTTGACGTTCTGTGAAAAGCTTGTACCACTTGTAAACATTTTTTTTAAACAGAGTACTCTCACCGTATGTCACTGTCAACATTTCAAGTGTTTTTGAGCGCTTAATTCAATTTTTTACACAAAATTTGATGTAACTGCTTTGATCCATTTTTTTTCGATAGCAGGAAATCGCTGAACACGCAAAACAGTTGTCTTATTTATGCCTCTCACAAACATACTAAACATGCTATATGGGTAAACATATCTTCGAGACGAGTGTACCAACATACAAAAAATTAACCGAAATTCGAATGTACGTACACCGAGAAATTTGAAAATTCGCCTTTTTTTTTAACACACCTCGTACATTCTGTAAAAGAAAAAATAACGTGAACTGAGATTAAGGAGATTGTCAAAATTCTTTTTATCGCTAAGCTGGCGCAACTGCCTTCTATACTGACGTGGAAATTGAGCACGATTTGTCATTTAATTTGTTGACATTGGTCGATTTTAAAATATGTTTTGTGATATTTACATAATAATGGATAAAAATATTGAACAGAAAACTTCTCTCAAATACCGCAATCACTGTAATTTCATTACTACCGTTTTCACTTGATGTTGTTTTGAGTGACCCACTTTTCATCCACAGTTACCATCCACTTCAGAAGTCGGTTGATTTCTGCAATTCGTAAATGAAAATTTGCCTCTTTAGGTTTCTTGCATTAACTCGGATATTGTCCAAGCATTAAGCTTCTTTTTGTATTCAGCATTATTCAAAAGATTTAGCAAGGTGTTTTTTTTTTGCTAAATCGACATTTTCGAGAAATGCCCTTCCCAGGTTTGGTACCTGTTTGATATTAAAATCCTAGAAGGAAACCGATGAAATCAAAATTGTGTGTGATTGATTCTTACAGTATCAGGACCATTAACACTGTTCACATTTTCAGTCGCCTAGCCTGCGTTTTAGCTTTTGTCGGACAAAAACTATCAAATACGACTCATTTTCTTTATCCTGGTATTCATCTTTGACGCGCTTTCGAACAATAACAAGTCAAACAATCACAAAACTGCCAAAGTACTTTTTTGAGTACGAAATTTTGTCTTCCGACAGCCATCTAGAGTACAACGCAGAATATCGACTTCTAAAGCCAAGTATTGAAACAAAATAGTGGGTTTCTTTTTACTATACATTAAATTATATTTTACGCAACTCTTATGTCACCTCACCGCTACCTCCACAGTATAATCTTAGCTAATGAGCAAAACATTTTATCTAACTCACCGGCCATTTCATCATTTTCATTTATGTGTAGAAACTTAACCCACCTACTAAGTCAGAAAAAAAAAAATTATAGCACACAAGAAAGTGATTTAGCGCGAACAGGAACATGAAACAAAAGTTTCAATTAAGTGTTGAACAATTGTTCTTCAACCACGGGGTGGTACTGAATGTTTCTTGCCAGAAATAAATGACCACTTTCAATGGTCTTTAGATCTGGGAAACCCATAATAAATTGCAGCAATTTGCTTAAATTTATTTGATTTATCTTCTCAACTTAATTTATCGGGTGAAATCTTATTGTTGGCTAAGCTTGCCTCTTAAATGTTACAAATTAAATTATCCACCAGAGGTCCTTATCAGAAGTTCCGTTAAAGGAGAGTGCAAAGACAAAGAATACAATTAATAACCAACGAGGAGGAAAACAATGAGGGAAGTTCACCATGAGTGAATGGTTATTCATGAATTGTTGAAATAAACACAAAAAATTCTAAAGTTAATATTTGAATATTAATGGAACTGAGCTCTGGCAATCATCGAGGTCACAGATGGCGAATAACGATTGATCTGTTTAAAAGAAAGGTTATCTTTAGCTAAAGAATCTCTCGACCAATAAAAGCAGATTCATACTGAATATGACTGGATCAATAAGTTTTTGTGACAGGGCAATGAACACCTTCCTTCCGATAAGCGATCTCATATACACTGCGATTAATATGATAAAATGAGCCGAGGACTGATGCTGACTGACACGAAGTCTTCAGTAAAGATAGGCAAAGATCTTAGCGAGCCTTTTTACACCAAACGAGGATTTTGGCAGGGCGACAGTCTATCGTGCGACCTTTCCAACATACTATTGGAGATGATTATGAAGAAAGCTGCAGTTAACACGACTGGTACCATCTTTAATAAGAGCCATATGTTACTCGCATAAGCAGATGACATAGACATTATTGGCTGAAAACTGCGAGATGTTACTGCAACCTTCTCAAGCATCAAGAAGGAAACAGCGAAAATGGATCTGGTGATGAACGAAGACAAAAGAAAGTTATTGGTTGCAATGAGCAAAGAGTGTACTCGTTTGGAACGCTGTGTGAATGTTGACAACTATAATTTTGAAATAGTGGAAGAATTCATCTACCTCGGTTCCGCTGTAAACACAACGGATGATGTCAGCATGTAGCTAAAGAGGAGAGTATTACTTGCTGACAGATGTTGCTGTGGACTAATGAAGCTATTCGATGATAAAGCCCTTTCTCGACAAACAAAAATCCGACTGTACCAGACGTTGGTTCTATCTGCTGTTTTACATGGCGCAGAATCCGGGGTTATGACGCAAGCAGATGATTCAATACTGGCAGTTTTCGAGAGTAAAATACTCCGGAAAATATATGGGTCCATCATCGTTAGCGGAGAGTATCGCATGAACAATGAGCTGTATGAGCTATATACCGACATCGATGTGGTCAAAGGCAATAATATAAAGCGATTGCGTTGGCTGAGTCATGTAGTGGGGCTGGACCCAAATGCTCCGGCTCGGAAAATTTTCGACAACGAACTCGATGGACGGCGCAGAAGAGGCGATCAACACTGTTGGAAGGACCAGGCTTTTGAAATACTATCGAAATTTGGTATGACGAATTAGAGGAGAAGCGGAGAAGATCGAAGCGCTTGGAATTATTTTCTACGGGAGGCATATAATAGATAAATATGTCTATTTCAGTCGCCACCTAAGACAAAAAAAAGAAGAGTCGAGAACGATGGCGGACAAATGCATTGTGACTCTTTCGAAGGTGTGATTATAATATCAGATAGACGTGTAAATATTCCGCCGTACACAGTTTTCACTGCCAAGATTTCATATTCCAGATGAGACGCTCGGAGAAAAACGTCCTTGAATAGTATTCGAGCGTCCCACACAAAATTAAATATGCCTTTACAAGGCAAAAAAATACCGAAATAAGCGTTTAGAAGGGGTAACTGAGCTGGAACATATAATTGAAAGTTCTCGGTCAAACTGGCATACAGCTGAGACCGAGAAAGGAACCATCTATTGTAACAGCGTAGGAGTCTTCAAGGATTAGAGCCAGCCAACTCTCAACAAATATGTAGCTGTAAGTCCGGCAAAAGCGAGATAGTGAAAATATTTTAGACAAAGAGCCTTAGAAAAACGATGAATGAAAACGGCCAAGGAGTGGAATGAAGATGGGTTTACCACTTTGAAAATGCTTGGCAGAAGTGGTGGAACCGAGGCTACGGCAAGTCAAAAAAGCGCTCTTTGGCTATAAATATTCGACTTACGGAGACTCATAGCTGCTCCAAAATTTTACAAAACTTATGGAAATGTGTGAAACTGAAGAGATCTGAAGAGTTATTTTAACTAAGCTAAGGAAATAGTAGCAAAAAGGAAGAACACTAAGATTAAGTTTTAAGAAAGGCTTCGGAGATATTGACATATGAGAAAATACTTCCAAGATCTATAGTGAAATAGGGCTATAAGTGGAGCTAATTCAGTAAGCCTAGTGGACGCAGACAGTGGGGAGCAGCGAACAGCTGTTGTTTCTCTACCAGTATTTATAGGTACAAAGCAGAAAGAATTAAAATAGCATCGAACTGAATCTGACACAAGCTTTGTGCTGCAAGGAACTGAAAGGCTATAGGACTATGTATCCGATCTGGCAAAAGTGGTCGTAGACTAAAGGAATGGAAGACGCACCAAAATTTTATCCATTGTCGGAAGATTCCAACAAGACGATGTATTCGAATTTGAAAATTATAAGACTAGTGGACAAACAGCTCAACATGCATTGGAGAAGAGTGTCAGGTTTTTTTTTTGTCGCAGGTCATTCTAGAGCGAAGATCTGACACCATCGTCAGTATTGAACAATATTTTGCAAAGAGGTTGTGGGTGTCTGATGCGTATATGTGAGTGAATTGTTCGGATCTAGTTCGAGGAAATAATGACCCAAGTGGCCAAGTGAGAACGTTGACAATCTCGAAAAATGTGGGGAAGGAAATAAAGGGTAACAACAAAAGAAAAGGAGAATTTTTGATGTGACCACTGCAAGGAATCTCATTCTCCTAGATTTGGGAAATAAATGTAAATTTACGAGACTCAGCCTTCAAAAAACTCTGTCCGAAAGAACATTAGTATTCAAGAAGTTACTGGAAATATACAGGGTGGGCCATAAGGGTGTTGGCGGTTTAAATATTCAATTTCTCGGTAACGCCCGGCGCGGGGTGGCGGGGGATATGTTGTTCGCTGCGCCGCTTCCTGGAATTTTAGTCGCCATGGAGCCGTACACGGGAGTGCAGCGTGGATTTTGTGTCCGAGCGTATTACGAAAACAATAAATCAGTGATGACTGCACGACGTTTGTATCAGCATGAACACGGTTTACACGATTTAAGTGAAATTCCAAGCGCCAATGTGATACGAAAATGGATCAGAATGTTCGAAACAACCGGCTCAACAGTACCAATTACGGTTCGTGGTCGCCCAGTTTCTGCAAGATCAGCCGACATTGTGGAGCGTGTTCGTGTTTCAGTTCACGACGGTTAGAGCGAACAACTATTGCAACATGCTAGCAGACTTTTTGATGCCAGCTTTGCAAGAACTTCAAGGCAATACCTCGAAGATGTGGTTTCAACAGGACGGGGCCACATGTCATACGGCTAGGGTATCCATACAGCTGCTGAAAAATGTTTTTCCTGGAAAACTCATTTCGAAAAGGGGGGATATTGAATGGCCCCCACGTAGCCCCGATCTCTCTCCATGCGATTGTTTTCTATGGGGCTACCTCAAATCGGTAGTCTACGAGAATAATCCGACCAATTTAGAGCAGCTAAAGAGGAACATTATTCAAGAAAGTAACAAAATACCGAGAACAACTTTTCAACGAGTTTTCCAAAATTTGCGACTTCGGTTCCAAGAGTGTCAAGCAGCCGAGGGAAGCCATTTGGACAACATTATTTTTAAGTCTTAAAAATTCCCATGCTTCTACTTTTTAAAAATACAAATATATTTTTTTTATGTTTCGTAGTTTTTTTTTTAATTGAATATTTAAACCGC